>OLKM01000911.1:105000-110000 GCA_900291075.1 Melanogrammus aeglefinus
GCATACCAATAAAGTACAGATAATTATTCTGTTCATTTACAATTTTAGCTGTTGTCTAAAATTGATTTGCATATGATAAATACAGTTGAATTGGAAGTGTCTCATACCAACATTTAGTTGTTTATTTATTTAATCCCCATATTATGTAGACATGTATAGGCAAACCCAAGTATGAATAAAAAAGAAAAGACATAATATATCGCTTATGATGATAAGGGTGTTTACAATTTGAATTTTACTAACATAACTCACTTCAATAACACAAGTCTCGAAATAAAAAACCTTGTTTTTTCAGGTAAGTGTTACGGCTGCATAGTGAGGAAGAAGGTGCTGCTGCTGGAGGAACTGAAGAGAGACACACCAGAGTTTGGTGGGTTTGGGTGGGCTCCGGCACTGCCCTGTTGAACAAAAGTGTGTGTGTGTGTGTGTGTGCTGACTTTACATTTGACTTGGTTTGTGTGTCTGTATGTGTGTGTGTGCCTGCGTGTGTGTGTGTGTGTGTTATGGTATGATTGTTCACACTTTAATTTGTATGTGTGTGTGCGTGCGTTGTGTGTGTCTGTGTTGGTATTATTGTTCACACTTTAATTTGTACGTGTGTGTGCGTGCGTGTGTGTGTGTGTGTGTGTGTGTGTGTGTGTGTGTGTGTGTGTGTGTGGTGTGTGTGTGTGTGTGTTGGTATGATTGTTCACACTTTAATTTGTGTGTGTGTGTGTGTGTGCAGGCTGGCGTTTCGGGGCGGTGTATGGCAGGTCGGGGGTGTTGCCCAGGGAGTTTGTGCGCCCGGTGGCTGCCCCCGACTTCCTGGTCCTCCCCCCTGAGCGGGGGGAGCCTCGCGACCGCCAGGGACGGGTGGCCGCCTCCGCCGCCATCGCCGTGGCGATGGGCTCAGCGGTCGCCGCCCACGAGCTCGACCGCTCCACAGAGGTACAAATGTGTTGGATCAGAACTTTTGGTATTCCATTGAATGCCCTTTAATGTAAATATTTGCTAATGTGTCTATACGTTAAATGTGTTTGTGTTTGTGTGTGTTCTGAGTGTGAACCGATTTATATAGAATATTTTTAATTGCACAATATGTGTCTGGTTGCTTGCGTGTGTGTGTGTGTGTGTGTGTGTGTGTGTGTGTGTGTGTGTGTGTGTGCATGTGTGTGCGTGGATGTGTGTGCATGTGTGTGTGTGTGTGTGTGTCAGATGGTGAGTGAGACGTATGGTGACGCTGTGAATGAGGACCTTGACGAGATGGCCGTACAGAGCGGACAGTACTACCTGAGTGAGTTCGCCAGGAAGTACTTCAGAGAAGCACAGAAGAACCGAAGGTTAGACACACACACACACACACCCACACATCGGAATGCCATCATGGATCCAGCATGAAACTCAAGTAAGTGATGTGGTTCTCTCTCTCTCTCTCTCTCTCTCTCTCTCTCTCTCTCTCTCTCTCTCTCTCTCTCTCTCTCTCTCTCTCTCTCTCTCTCTCTCTCTCTCTCTCTCTCTCTCTCTCTCTCTCTCTCTCTCAGGGATCAGAAGAACAAGAAGGGAAAGGAGGGAAGAGACCCCGTTGACATGGTGAAATTCAACAAGGTAACATGTACACATACAAACACACACACACACACACACATGCAACATATTATAGCAGAGTTATAATGTTTGTATTCAAAATGTCTTCCAGTCTCCCCTCCAGGAGTCCCTGATCGACTTCTCAGACAGAGGGCTGAACAGGGTGGCAACCGACATCTTCATAGGTGAGACCCTGGGAGCAGGGCGTCACGATTTAGCTCTGCTCCCAGGACAACTGGCATCTCCACCAATAGGGGGCAGTATACATGTAGCCAAAGGAGCTCTTTCTCCAGTAGACCTCCATTATAAACTATAGGGTCAATCTGTGTTCTTCTATTGAATTGTTTAACGTTTGTGTATTGTGTTTGGCTTTCTGTTTCTCATTGTTGCCGTCCTGCAGCCATAATGCGGTTCATGGGAGACCACCCGATCAAAGCTCTGAGCGAACAAGAATTAGTAGCCACTATACTCAAGGTGTGCACAAGCATACAAACACTCCCACACACACAAGCACAGACCACCATTACCTTCCCCATGTGTTAGATATGGGATCAAATAAAGCATTTAATGTAACAATAAATGCTTTATTGTATCCCATATCTGTCAATGAAATGTTCAAATCGTTATGTTTAAGTGATGTAGTTTGTTGCATTTGTTTTTGTCTGTGTGTGTGTGTGTGTCTCCGTGCATGCATGTGTGTGTGTGTGTGTGTGTGTGTGTGTGTGTGTGTGTGTGTGTGTGTGTGTGTGTGTGTGTGTGTGTGTGTGTGTGTGTGTGTGTGTGTCCAGCTGAGTGGGGACCATGGTCTGATGAAGGACGAGGCGTACTGCCAGTTGATGAAGCAGGTCACCGCCAACACTAGCATTAAAGCGTGAGAGACACACACACACACACACATACACACACACACAGATGCATATGCACACGTATATGTTAGTTCTCATTATATCGTCAATTGAAGGTGCCACTAAAATGTATTACGAAAATAAACTTCAGTGTGAAGGTTCGCCATTAATGCAAAGTCAGTTTGTGTTTGTTTATACCTGTGTATGCGTTTGTGTGCATGCATGTGCATGTGTGTGTGTGTGTGTGTGTGTGTGTGTGTGTGTGTGTGTGTGTGTGTGTGTGTGTGTGTGTGTGTGTGTGTGTGTGTGTGTGTGTGTGTGTGTGTGTGTATATGGGTGCGTACTGTATGTATGTGTGTGTAGGGACAGCTGTCAGAGGGGCTGGAGGTTGATGTACATCCTGACAGCGTTCCACCGCTGCTCTGACGTTCTGAAGCCCTACCTCCTCAAGTTCCTTCAGGACGCATGCACCGGGCCGGGGGTCCAGTTCCAAGGTCCACAAACCCCTCCCTATATATATATACCTCTCTAGAAACCACCCAACCATCCACCAATCCATGCCATTATGGGGTCATTCCTATATATCTCTCTGGAAGACATCCAACCATCCATCTACCTATCATCCAACCAATGGATTACCCATTCAATCAGCTTGTTTGGCAGACATTAAATCAATGCAAAAAATTCAATTTAATACAAATGGTTAAGTACAAAGCAGTTATAAAACAGAAGATGGATAGGAAGATGGATATCAGTAACTGATCATCATTAATGAAGTCATAAACATCAGTTACTGATGGTTATGAATGAAGTCATATACATCAGTAGCTGACAGTCATGAATTAAGTGCCGCTGATTTATCATTAACGTGTTTTTTGCTTTTGTGTTACTGACAGGCATCGCCAGTGCCTGTGAGCAGAATTTAAGGAGGACTTTCCAATATGGCGGCCGCATTGAGTTCCCCAACAGCATGGAGTTAAAAGCCATGCTGGTCAGCAGCCCTTCTGTTTCTATGTCCCGTGATTTGGATCGGCTGTAGATCTGTCAATCACGACTCAATGACGATTGTTTGGTTCAAATGCAGGCTGGGCGGAGCTCTAAGAGACAGCTGTTCCTGCTGCCAGGGGGGATCGAGAGGCACCTGAAAGTCAAGACTTGCTCTGTGAGTAACGACTACACATAGCCACTATTCTGTCGCACATCTCATCGAATCCTTCCAGCTGAAGGCAAAGCCTCAGGTTGCAAACAATCGTTAATTCACCTGTTAAACCGTGACGGAGAACATCACTGTCACCATAGATACCAGGGGCAGGCGTGATGCTCAGAGTAGGATGGTGATATCACGGTCCTGTATGTTTTTTTGTTGTGTGGTTCCAGGTGGCTCTGGACGCTATTGAAGAGCTCTGCTTTGAGATGAGTCTACACAGGCCGGAGGCCATTGAGGAGTACGCCATATTTGTAGTAACGCACAGAGGTAAACTACAACTGTCTCAGTTCAAAAACAAACAGAATGAATGTATTGAAGGCATCGTGTTTGTAAATGACTGTGACTTGTGTGTGTGTCTGTATATATTTATGTGTGTTTGTGTAGGCCTTTTTACAATGCCATGCCGGTACAGTCGCGTCTTGGCACGCCCGGCAATTTCACCGTCTTGCCTGTGTGAAACCGAGGGGGTAAAATCCCCCGTTCGTCACAGCGCCGGCTTTCTTGGTTCACTGGAGAAGTGTGTCTAGACCTTTTAAGAATAATTTGCATTCTACGAATGTTTAATTTTTCTTATGAATGAAGACACCCGCATGCAAGAATGCTTTCACGTCTGAGCGTAGGCTACAAACGCGATTAACTATTTACAAGTGCAAAAACGCCAACATATTCTTTATTTTGCTGACCACTTGTTTTTTAATCCCTACAAAAGCCTCGGAAGGGCACCTCCTCTTCGTCTTTCTCGTAGACCACCCCATCTATTAACGTCTTTGTTTACTTTGTTTTCACGACTGCATCAGCCCCCCTGGAACCTCGGAGGCGTCTAATAGCATTTATATCAAAATGAAACCGCCAATGTGTGCAGGGTCCGGGAGGGTAAATTAGGCTAGCTCAAGCAGGCGATTGACCTCGGGCAGTGTAAACGCGCAGACCGTGCCGGGAAAAAAGACGTGCATAAGACAGGCATATGTGGCAGTGTAAAAGCGTCTTGCCTTTCTGTCCATCCATCCATCCACAGGTCAGAACGTACGTCCACTCCACAAGCGTGAGTACATCCTGGACATCGCCACTGAGGCCGAGCCGGTGGACGCCAACTACAGCCTGTGGTTCAGGAGGGTCATCTGGGGCATGGCTCTCAAGCTGGACAACGAGCTCTACGTCACCATGCACTACAACCAGGTTACACTCCACAGACGTCCCCATGGTTACCATGTACACACTATGGCCAGGTTACACCCGATAAACGTCTCTATAGTTACCATGTTAACACTACCAACGGGTTACACCCCATTAACATCTCTATGGTTACCATGTATACACTATGCCTGGGTTACACCCCGTTAACATCTCTATGGTTACCATGTATACACTATGCCTGGGTTACACCC
>OLKM01000911.1:113926-143582 GCA_900291075.1 Melanogrammus aeglefinus
AAATAGAATATTTGCTGTGTGTGTATGTGTTTGTAAGTGTATAAAGTGTATAGACGTTTTCAAATTTGTTTGCGCAAGACTAAGTCTAAGTTTTGTGTGTGTGTCTAGGGTCTAGAGCTTTGTCGAGTCATCGCCATGCACATGGAGAACATGCTGTCACTCAGAGAAAAGAGACTCACTCTTCCACCCAGTGAAATCACCATGCTATAACTCACACTCACACACACACACACACACACACACACTCTCACACACACACACACACACACACACACACACACACACACACACACACACACACACACACATGCACACACACACACACACACACACACACACACACACACACACACACACACACACACACACACACACACACACACACACACATGCGTGTGTATGCACCCATGCACGCACAAGGACACACACACACACGCACACTCATGCACACACTCTCTCACACCCACACCCACACACATACACACACACACACACACACACACACACACACACTCACAAACAGGCAATCAATGGACTTCAGCAAATACCTTAAAGCTCCGGACATTTTACCTACCTCTGCTGCAAAGAAATGTATATTTTTTAGATATATACTTTCAACCATGTCTTCATACAGTTGCCTTATTGATTTCATGTCATATAAATATTACAAGAGGGGTGTTCAGTCAACTATGGTTTTTATTCATTCTATAAGGCTAATTTATACCTGGGCCTTTATATTATTCAGCTGGACATATCAACATGTGCAGAGCGCACAGCTCTTTATTATGTCAATCTGTTTCAAATGATATTGATTTGTATTACAATTATCATATTTGTTAAATCATAACATGATGCCATTGATGCTAGTCTCTGGCATCAAATGTCATGTACACAATATCAATGTCCGCAATTTGAGTTTTTTAAGGGCTCCTAAAAACTTTTAGCGTTTTTTGCACTAGTTTGAATTACCTTAATATTATGATTGTCATATGAAATGTATTGTATGCAAATATGTTATAGGGTATTGACAACTGACAATAAATGTTTTTTTTACATATACAGTAATGGGCATTATTCTATATTCTAAAACCCATGTGCGTTATCAACCGTTTGATTTATGCTACGTTCTTGAAGCTGGTTTTCAGTTTTTAAATCTTTTCGCTGTCTTGGCTGCTGATGAAACTCAAACAATGAAGCAATGTCTTTTTACTCTTTATAAAAAGGCAGTCGGGCGGGGTTTATACAATCAACTGATAAACACCGACCGCTCGTCTCCGCACACCACAGTGACGGTGGCCTCCACGCAATGAATCGAGAACCGCATTCCACAATGCTGGGATGTGTGGGCGGGTCCGAATAATTAGTCACAGATTGCTCCGTTCTCATTGGCCAGCAGGTTCGGGGTTCGTGTGAACTCGGGGTAGTGGTCAAACCCACGACCCAAACAGTGCAGAGAGACGGGGGGGGAAAGCAGCGCCGCAGCCCTGCAGGATAGCAGCTTATTAAAACGCAACGCAGTCGGCCAGCTCTGCCTGCATGGGCTAGTTTGATAGCTTGTCTGAGTGGCGCTGCTTCAACTGCAAACGGGATTCGTAACTACGCTCCAGCTGTGATTTCTCTATCTCCCCCTCGAGTCCCCGGCTACAAGATGATGAAGTTCAGGTTTCGCCGGCAGGGAAACGACCCGCAGAGAGAGAAGATCAAGCAGGAGCTGTTTGCCTTCAACAAGGTAAAGTAACGGAACATACAACTCGCTACAGCACTACAACGCATTCGAGGCTGGGCTGGGCGCCCCGGTGGAAACCATCCAATACCCCCCCCCCCCACCACCCCCCGAAAAACAACTGAAGCCAGCGTAGCAAATGTTTTATAAACACTTTAATATAAACCGTGTAACGCTGCAGATTCTCTGCAACATCTATTTCCTCAAGTTTCCAAAAGCAAAAAGCAATATTTTCATAATTGATATTTGACGCATATCTTTGGTGGTGTCTGTTCATTTATTCACTGTTTTACGTCTTTGTATCTATCTGTGGTCTTGTAATATAAACAAAAAGTATGTTCTATGACATTGCACTTTTGCGGAATTAACACCATGGCTACCGCTTAATATTAGGCTAGTTGAAATGGCTTCAAAAAGATTTGAAGGCTGTGTGGAAGTTTAAAACGGGAGTTATTAAATCGCATTTGGTTAATAACATACCAAAACAAACAGCCTTTCTGGACAGCTGCAAGTATTTTAACATTGATTGCACCAAAATGCTTTTTGACACTTGTTGATTTCGGTGATTACACTAACTGTTCTGTGTCCCGGAACAGCAGTAGCAGGCTATTGTGTATTGGAACGTTGATGAGCACGACCCCCTCACCCCCTCAATGTCTGCATAGGTTCGATTTTAAACAACTATCTCTACTGCCATTTGTTCACTATTTCCATTATGTAGGCCAGGGGCATACATCTTTGGATGCTTTGTCAGTGACGTATGGCTTTACTCTGGTGTCTTTAGCCCCGTCTCCAAAAGTGGTGTGCACCTAAAGTAGGTTGCTACTGAAAGTTTCATCATTTGTCCGGAGCAAGGGCTGGATTGATAATGTATCAAATAGCATTTATTGCAGCGCTTTCAGCGGGGGGTGAACCCTTCGGTCTTTGGAAAGCTCATATGGCCTTGAATCAATGGCATTGAACTCTTGAGTAATATAGAGTCTGGCAACATAACGCATATATGCCTACTGTTATTAAAACGACACATCTAGGCCAAATACAAAATTGAAACTGGGTGTGTCCTAGAAATTATGCTGCATCTGTCAAATGCAGGAGCCAGAAGATTTACATAATTATTTTATGTTCTTGGAAGGAACACACGCACATACACACAAAAAAATAGTAAAGTGGTCATTACACAATCATCGCCCTGTCAGGCCAAGGCACACCGAAACCGGCTGCTAAAAGGGTCTCATAGGTCAGTTTCTCTTGAGGGCAGCTGTGCGTGTTGTTGACCTAACCTGTGTGTCATTGTCTTGCTGCTCCTGTGACCCCAGTATAAGGACACTTTTACCTCTGTGACATGCTACACATCTTCGGGGTCTTGTTTCTCACCCAGTGCAGCTTTAATCCACAGTTCTGCTTGTTTGAATGAGTGTTTACTGGGGATTATAGTGAGAATTGTAAGAACCAAACTCATGACCTAATAGTCAAAACTTCCAAAGCAGTCCGTTAACCTTGAAGTCAATCCCAGCTCTAAACTCTAGAGTGGTTTTGAAATGTTGAAAGTTGAAGTTGCCTTCAAAATAAGAACAAGAATTTAGATTAATGTTGAAATTGTCATGCCTATTAAGGCAATGCAGAAGCCAAATGATAGATGGCAGCTTTAGTAGCTTTACCTGAAGTGAACAAGATGCGTGCAGAAGCTGGCATAGATAAAAACAGACAATGCATTGACATCATCCATCTCCTTCAGTGTTTGGATGAGAACTTTCCATGTTATTAAATTCAAGGGTATTTAGATGTGTTACAGAAGAACACACAATTTCCAGGGGACTCCCTGGTTTGCCCACATGAGCGCACACACAAAGAATAAAATGTTTAAAAATAACCATTGCTCCCCCCCCCCCCGGCCTTCATTGTCTCTGCTTACGATATTACCCGTGTTTTTCAAATGCAAGTTTTACAAATCAAATAACATCAGATGACATTTAACGATTTTAAGTAGGGCTCGTAAAGTTCATTGTGTGCCGTTTTCCGTCCTCTGGTGTTTTGCTTGTGTTTCTATGGCGTTGAATGGTCTCTCTGTCTCTTGTCTCTCTCTCTTCTCTCTCTCTCTCTCTCTCTCTCTCTCTCTCTCTCTGTCTCTCTCTTTACGTCCCTCTCTCAGACGGTGGAGCATGGCTTCCCCCACCAGCCCAGCTCCCTGGCGTTTGACCCAAGGCTGCAGATCATGGCCATAGGCACCAAGTCTGGTGCTGTCAAAATGTATCCATCACAAAATACGATTTTTGCAATTATTTTTGAAGTCCGATATGTACAACTAACAACATCTGCGACAATTGTGTTCGGATGTTGTCGAACGTATGGGGAATAACGTTTGACAACAGCCTAACAGACCACGCCTTGGCTCCTGCTCTATTTGTGCTTTTCTCATCCATTGCTATGGGAGATTTTATTTAAACAAATGTGTATTTCAACTACTATTGTTGCAACTGACCCATTTACCATTTTTTTTTTGGCTCTGTCTCATTTCGGTAATGTAGCATCAAGGCACGTTCTAATATTCTACGCTGTCACTTCCGTCTGAATACTGGCTTGCTGTTTGGTCGGTGCCCAAGTGGCTGTTAGGAGTGTAGACTAAGTTGAGGCTGATGGCCAGAGTCTTATTCCCCCAATCTGTCTGTCTGGGCTCAGACCCCTGTATCTGTCTCCATGCACGTCAGATCTGCACCCAACTGATGGCCTTTTCTTTCTCATTGCTCTCTGTCTGTCTCTCTTGTTTCTTTCTCGGTCCGTCTGATAGTGATCTCTTCATTCTCTTAATACCTCCTGTTTTTATAATGTTTTTTTCAGTCTGTTCTTCCAGACCTCCTTCTGTTTCTCTTAGTCTCTGCCTCCTTCTGTTTCTCTCGGTGTTTGTAGGTCACTTCTTTGTGTTTCTTAAATCGTTTTTGAGAACGTCAGTAGCTATGTATTGGTTATTCGATCAATGTGCTCTACACATTGTGTTAGAGATTCAAGATAGCATTTTTTAATTAAAAGGAAATTGAGTAATTGAGCCAAGCTGGGGGTCATTTCTTCCCTCATCTCCAACAATCCCAACACATATCTGTTGTCGCTTTGCCGCAAGCTGGAGACATTCTTCTAAGAGGCTGAAGATGCGCATCGTTAGTCGAACACAGATGTTCCGGCCAGAACTTCCAGACACAGATTTGAGAACACACGGCCAAATCAAGCCGACGATAAAACGCCTTAAAGAGTGACAGGGGTTTGTTTTCGTTTCTATTTTCATTCAAAAACTCGACACATCTCCGATTCCTGTTATTTATTTTTTTTATCTCGTGCCCTAGCAGCTTATGTGCTGCAGATAATTCCATTGAATAATGTTGCGTAAAATTACGCTATAGTTGCGTTTGTAGGCTATACTGCCCAGAAGCCATTCTCTGACTGAGCCTGCTGTCAAACAAGTATTAAAACCGAAATAGACTGGTTGCTCTGTTATCGCTTTGGCTTCACGTTGGTAAAGGGAGGTTCAGTAATGCAGTACAGTTGCCACCGGTCTTTACTGCCGTAACCAATGATGTAAGCCTCCATATCATCGATGAAATCGTCAAGCATACAATAATGTTAATGCTGACTAACCGTTTGTTGTACCATACTTGCCTGGGGTTATTTTTAGCTGTAATGCGACAGCGGCCAGAGGATGGAGCCGTGCTATGCATTGTGTGTGTGTGTGTGTGTGTGTGTGTGTGTGTGTGTGTGTGTGTGTGTGTGTGTGTGTGTGTGTGTGTGTGTGTGTGTGTGTGTGTGTGTGTGTGTGTGTGTGTGTGTGTGTGTGTGTGTGTGTGTGTGTGTGTGTGTGTGTGTGTGTGTGTGGTGCTTTGAGAGCTTCTCTGTGTAAGGGAGGTTGGTGGTACCAGGCTCTGGCTAGAGACACGTGCGTGAACACGGACAGCGAGAGAGAAGGCGGAAGAGATGTAGACCTAGATAGACAATGAGATGCAGTGCTGTTGTTGAACAAACACGAGTCCCTTGCAGAGCCGTCCAACCACTAAACTACAATGAATAAAGCCTTACCCATTTTTAAACGTATGTTAAACATGGAGGGCTGCTAACTTTTGGACACACAAAAAGGACGATGTGGATCTCAAAGCTCTGCCCCTGAGGTGTTTTCTTAAAAATCCTGGTGGGAAAAAAAGACTTGCAACGCTCGTCTGTTACCCACACAGACGCGCCATATCTGCACTTTTCTCACCGTTGGTTTTGTATGTGTGCATAATGACCAGAGACGCGCACACACACACACACACACACACTCACACTTCTTGCTTGCCTTTCTGTTTGTGAAGCCCAGAGTCGTATTACACCCAGAGATCCCCTGTTCTGACCGCACGGTGAGGATTGAGACGGGGAAGGAGAGTGTGTGCGTCGAGGGGGAGACTGGCTGGCCTGGATCCAGGGGAGTTAGGCTCCTGTTGTGGAATTCATGTTGCACTGCCCTGGGTTAACCCTGTGTGTGTGTGTGTGTGTGTGTGTGTGTGTGTGTGTGTGTGTGTGTGTGTGTGTGTGTGTGTGTGTGTGTGTGTGTGTGTGTGTGTGTGTGTGTGTGTGTGTGTGTGTGTGTGTGTGTGTGTGTGTGTGTGTGCACACTGGGTGAGTAAGGGCTTTGTTGCGAGGTCTCGTCTTAATGAAGGGCTGCTTCAGAGGCGGTTTCCAAGACAACCAGTGCCGTGGATGCGGAGGCTGTATGCAGTCTGAATGGGGTTTAAAAATAAAGCGGGAGACAGAAATGTAACCTACTCCCCAGCCCAGCATTTATGGCAATCGTCACGTTCCTGTTGAACTGAAGCATAAAAGGGGTGTGCGAGAGTGGGACGAGCCCCTTGTGAGCAGACGGGGTTGGTGGGGTGTTACTCAATCTTGTTTTTGAAGTGGAACAGGGATAACTGCTAGAAACACACTTGCTCTGTGTGTGAACCTCGAACCAGCTGCAGTGTGTCTCCTGCACCGCAGTTCAGATGCTTAGTGACCCCATTTCCCAACATCCACTCCACTCTCAACTGACAACTTATTTATGTATTCATTCAGGTGCTGGTTTGAAGTCGCTGGAATGCTTGGCCACTTTGCGCTGATTCACGTTAAAATGTTGTTTGACGTCCTGTTACATTGCTGCCCTCCGGAACCGCTAATATTGACACGAATACAAGGATAAACATGCCAGTGTGTGTTTCACTGTTCTGGCCAGTCGTGTCTCAGTGCGAATTTTCTCCTTTAGGGTGAAGGGCAGTGTTTTCTGAATATTTGGCAACCTTCAAGAATGTGATTTATCTGATCTTTATGTATACAAATGCTAATTATCATGTTTTTATCTGATCATCCATGTTTAACGCAAACAACTATAAACCCCGCTTTAATATACTTAGAATGGGCCACCTCTCATTGCAACGCAAAGAATGACTCGCATCTGTTAATAAATGGTCTCAGCCCGGCCAGCATAATAACGTGTGCTGTAGCCAAAACCTGTTCCACTCTTTATCAAACCATATGAATGTAGTGAAACAGTTTGGAACGAGGACACATCCTGCCACTGGGGACAATCTACAGCTGGGCGGGAAAATATTTCTTTAATAATGGAGGGGGATTCCTAAAACTTGACACTTTTCTGTATAGTTTTTGTTTTTGTTCTAGTACAACAAAGCATTTGAACGAAAAACAAATAGCCCTGCATGAAAATGAGGGATTTCACTGTTTTCATTGGTGACATTATGGTTAGTATAATCAAAATACAAATGACTTATTCGTACTTTGTACTGAGATGTACCGTACCAAATACTCCTATTCTTCGTCTGAGAAGACCTCTGTGGCATGTCTCTCCAGAACTTTCCAGATATTTTCTGGGTTCCTCCAAAGGCCAATGGGCCACTCTGAGGAGTCGCCTCTCTTCTTCTGTTGTCAATTAGCCCACCATTGGAGGAGGGCTTGCAGTGTTTTTCCATTGTTACAACCGTCCCTATTATTTTCTCTATCTCTGGCATGTGAGCTGGAAAAGATGGATGCGTTTGTTAGCTTGGTCATGCTGCTGCCCCTGTTTTGGTTGGGACAAGCCAATGTATTATTTTTTACTACTGGAGATCTCCTGCTTATTGTATGGAAATGTAAATATTACTTATCGTCTCATGAAAGGTGTATATTACTCAAATGAGTTTATAGGAGGATAATAGGAGTTGTAATACCAAGTGACTCGTTTAGCTGTGTGTTCAAACTACCAAAATGCAAACGCACCAATAAAGAGGTGTGTTTTGGGGTGTATGTGTGTTTTGGGGTCAGCCGGTCTGATGGAAGCCAGCTGGGGCAGCGGTCTCTGATTCATCTTTCTGTCGACTCTCCCCGATCACGTCTCTCCCTGCTGGACCCAGTCTGTTCATTTCCCCCCTGTGTTTCTCTTGTGTTCCTCTATCAGACTCCATTTCTGCGTAGATCCCTCCCGCCTGTCCATTTCTCCCCTTTTCCCTTTCTTCCCCTTTCCCGTGTTTCTTGTAGGTTGTCTTAGTTCCTTATTTTCATTGGGCCACTGTATCCCTCCCCCTCTAACCACATTGTATCTTACTCACTCGCTCTCGCCCAGCTTTGGCTCAAACCCTCTCATCCTAAAGGTTTATCTCACCCAACAGTCTCTCACTCCTTATCTCACCCAACAGTCCCTCACTCCTTATCTCACCCAACAGTCTCTCACTCCTTATCTCACCCAACAGTCTCTCACTCCTTCTCACCCAACAGTCTCTCACTCCTTATCTCACCCAAGAGTCTCTCACTCCTTATCTCACCCAAGAGTCTCTCACTCCTTATCTCACCCAAGAGTCTCTCACTCCTTATCTCACCCAAGAGTCTCTCACTCCTTATCTCACCCAAGAGTCTCTCACTCCTTATCTCACCCAACAGCCTCTCACTCCTTATCTCACCCAACAGCCTCTCACTCCTTATCTCACCCAACAGCCTCTCACTCCTTATCTCACCCAACAGCCTCTCTCTCCTTATCTCACCCAACAGCCTCTCACTCCTTATCTCACCCAACAGCCTCTCTCTCCTTATCTCACCCAACAGCCTCTCACTCCTTATCTCACCCAACAGCCTCTCTCTCCTTATCTCACCCAACAGTCTCTCACTCCTTATCTCACCCAACAGCCTCTCGCTCCCAATCTGACCCAACTGTCTCATTCCCTCTCCGTCATTCATCTCTCCCTTTTGAAAGCAACCGATTGGCGTGTGTGTTTGTGTATGGGTGTGAGGGCTCAAAAGAAAAGGGGAAAAGAGGGGTGGGGGGATAGATGCAAGCTGCAGAGCATTGTTTCTCAAGTGGCTGGGAGGAGTTGTTCAGCTAACCCTGTCACAGGCCTCCATTATCCAAGGTGTTGTGTGTGTGTGTGTGTGTGTGTGTGTGTGTGTGTGTGTGTGTGTGTGTGTGTTAATCACTCAGAAGTTGTGTTGCGTTGTTGAGTTACTTATTATGTGACGTAAGACATCACTTTTGTTAAGAAGCTTGGTGTCTACAGATTAAATAAAACCCATCCACCCACAGTTCAATAAAGCCATGAATTAATTATTCTATGAGTTTGGTCTGTGGAGATAAGTGTGTGTGTGTGTGTGACCATGTTGTTTGTTGATGCGTATTCAGACCGTGAAATCGCTTTATCCTTCCCAACTCGGCTCTCTGCCTCACTGGCCAATCACACACTGCTCCCCTGTGTATGTGTGTTAATGAGTGTTTCACTCATTAGCGGTCATTATAGTGACTCCATGTGTGTTTTAAAATCGTCATTAGCAGCAGGTTGTTTGTCTTCATGGTCGGTAGATCACAAAGATTGGATTGACCATCACCTGTGTGTGTGTGTGTGTGTGTGATATGCACAGTTTATCGGGATAATCAGCGTCTTTTGTCCTGACAATATTTTGTCCCTTTTGCCATCTCTTTCCTTTCTTCCATATTTGGCCATGGCAACTGTCGCCGAGGGCATTTCCTTAGGGCGAGGTCATTTTGGAGCAAACCGTGATCTCAGTTGGTTCTTGGCCTCATTTGGAAATGGCTGCTGATAAACAGCTCTACCTGGGGTTACATCAGAGGTCACGTTCCATCATCCCAATTGGTCGATCTGTCTGATGGTTTTGTCCCAACTTGGTCTCTCTTGGAATTGACTGGAGTCATTCAGCGGAAGCTTTTATTCAAAGCGGCTTGATGAGCATGTAGGGGTTGGGGGTCTTCCTGTAGGAGGCCTACGTGTCGACTGCAGACATCCAGCCCAGAAGCGCGGGAAGAGTGGAACAGTGTTGTCTGTGAGGTCCCCGTTATAAAGCATGCTGGAATACCTTCCCATCTGTTTGCTAGGCGGCCTGTGATAAACAAGAGAAGAAGTTAGTTAATTATTCTCCAAAGCGATGAAATTGAAAATTATGGAAATTCAATGAAGAGAGTATATGGTTTTGGTTGCAACAGAAACCTGCACCTGAAGTGACAGGAAAGTAATTGAAGGAGACTATTAGCATGGGCTTCATTTTGTCTAACTCAACAGCGGGACAGGTCTTACTTTGAATCTTTTTATGATTTCAATTTAATTTGTATAGCCCTTCATCCCCATTACAGTCTCAAAGAGCTTAACAGGCCAAATATTTATGACAACCCCCTTTACCCAAGCCGCTACAAGGGCGAGAAAAAACTCCCTTGAATTAGCAAGGAAGAAATCTTGAAGAAACGCATAGTAGCATCCCTTCTTCCAGGGATGGTCAGGAGTGCAATGGTTGCCATAATTGACAGACAGGTAAATACATGCAAATCATCTAAAATGTATGATGTGGTGCTGGCCGGTTAACCATGACGAGAGTCCAGGCATCCAGTCCAGTCACCGCAGCATGCTAGAAAAGACAGAATAGTGTATTAGAAGGGAAAAGTACATAGTGGAAATGTACACTGCTATTAATTGAGTAACTGTATTAACAAAAGCACAAACAAACACGCAGTGGTCATCGCATCTGTATCGTCTGATCTAGTTGAGGTCCCAGCCATCATCAATAGGAGCATTCTATATGCCAATGAGTTACTTGGGGCGTCTGTAGTCTGTCCTTAAAGTAAATGGAATTACTGGATACCATGAACATTCACTGTAGACGGTAGTAGAATATACACGGAAAACTCTGCTTATAGATTCACCACTAACTTGCAGTTGAAACTCAAGAACAGCAGGGAATATGTGAGGACATGGATGACTTATTCTTCTATTTCTATTTATTTAAACGCCATTTGCTTGTTCGTCATGACATCCGCTACTAATACGATTCATATTGATGCCTTTGGCTATCTGGCATGGGGTTAACCTTTCATTGTTCTTTTTATTGATTTTTGTTTCTTTTTTTTACCTTATTGTCTCAGTTGGGCCATAGAGTTAGCTACAGTGTTCCATGGTAAGAGTTGACTACGCTCTGTTTCTGATCTTGCTGCAATTACCTTGGCTAGAATCACAGGTTTCAATACACCGACAGTGTATACAGTTTCCGTCAGAAATGCAGAGCCTCAGGGAGGATCAAAGAGGATGGAGGCCACACTTTCCGGAACCTCTCTACTTGCAGCCCAAACTGCTGCGAGTTTGATCCGCAACGGCTGCGGCTGACCTGCTCCTCCCTGCATAACCTGTATCTGAATCCATTCATCTGTTTGGATATAAGTAGATGGAAATGGGATGGTTCGTTGACATAATCCTGAGTCATGTTACTGGAGTTGTAGATTTAGAAACACACGCAATTACCCGGAGAAGAGGACGTGGCCTCATGGGAAAAATATCAATCAAAGATCATGTGGTTTAAAAGTTTAACTTTAAAGCATTCCTACTAACTTTGTCGGTGACGCTCCATTGGGTCTGTGCCGTTTGTGTGGACCCCTCTACTGAAGAAGGCGCCTTTTTTAATACAGTCTCCTGCTCTAGGTGCCGGTGATCCCAACATCGTGTTTGTTTTGCTTTCCCTCTTAACACCTGTGTCCTGGGCTGCTATGGTGTCCCATGAAGACCATTCATGTTGACCATTTATCATAGATACGGCCTGGTACCGAGCGGTTGAAAAACAATTTCTGTCGGCGTCTCCTGTGTGCCTATCGCACCCGCGTTAGATTATTAAGGCACGGGACACGCAGGGATTGAGTCATTGACCCAAACAACATAAGTGTGACTATTGTAGTTCTTTAAAGTAAATGGGCTTCTAAAAGACAAACACACTTGCACGTAAATATGAAGACCCTTGAAGAGGAGGTGAATGTTTGGAATGCCAGAATTGCACTTCACAAGACCCTAGAGAGGCAGAGAGGGAATGTCGGGAATCAGAACAGAGACCGATAAAATCCTGCATACAGAACTGGTTGCGGGGGAACACGCTTGCACCCACGCACGCACACACACAACTTTAAATTGCCCTCAGTTTATGCATTTTTAATTAAGACGCCTTCAGGTTCTTATATATTATGTGTGGGGAGGGAAACCTCTGTGAATTTTACATTTTAGCCTGGCTTGTGTAGGAGTGTATCTACTTTTAATTGGCGTGTGCTTAATTTACTGAGCTAACATAGGGTGGTTCCTGTTGAGATAGCTATGTAACCTGTGCACATAAGCGCACACTGGGCTGTCCCTGCGTCATCTGAGGTTTGTAATTGCAGCTAACTTGACGTTAGCTTGCTAACTCCCCTATTATGGCACCCATAGCAACATGGCGCCAATGATTTTACTGCATTTAGATGACTACACTGCTGCATCTCATTCGCTCTCACTCCCTCTATTCCTCTCAATCTTCATATGTCTCTCACTCTCTCCAGTATGTCTGTTTGGTTTCCTTGTTTCAAAAATAATATCCTATTATACCTTTTTGTCCACTTTAATACATTCCGACACTGCAGTGCGCGATAGCACTTCAGGACTTGCTGAGAGCTGGTTGGGTACTTGTTGTGTACTTGTCGTGTGCTGGTTGTTTGATGGATGTGTATTACTTGTGCACCGGTTGTGTACTATAGTAGGTGTGTACTAAGGTAGTTGTGTGCTGGTCGCGTCCATGGCTGGGTTCTGTTCTCCCTCCCTGTGTAGTTTCTCCTTGACTCCTCCTCCTCTCCAGATATGGCGCTCCTGGCGTGGAGTTCACAGGGCTGCACAAAGACACCGCCGCTGTCACACAAATCCAATTCCTGCCCGCTCAGGTGAGCTGGGGGATGATGTACTCTGTTATTTTAAATGCTAACGTCATGCTACTAAACTTGCTGTAGGTAAGATTCAAGAATTATTAATGGAGAGAGAATTAGTCCCTCGAATCTCTGCTCTGTGTTGCACTTAATGCACCAGTGATTGACAGGCAAGATGTAGAGTGGTCTAAAATCTAAATTGGCGCATACATTATAGAAGACTAAGTTCTTAAATCGTACCTACAGTGCCCCTAGCAGGCCAAGATTGACCCCTCCTCTTCCCCCAACCTCCCAACCAATAGGGCCGGCTTCTGTCACTGCTCGACGACAACTCCATCCATCTGTGGGAGCTGGTGGGCGGGGCTCCCAGGGAAGTGGGCGGAGCCAGGCGGGAGCTCCAGGAAGTGCGTAGTTACTGCCTCCCCGGGAGGCCCGGCATCGAGAACTGCAGGTGCATTTTTATCCGAGGATCTCTCTGACATGTGTCTCTCGTTTGTTCATGACGTCTGCTTTGTGATGTTCTGATTCCAGCTCCAATATAAACTTGTCAAACATTTTCAGCCTTCACCAGGTCGTTTGTCTGGCATAGAACACATTGCAATCACACACCACATGTTATGTCCATTTTTTATGTTGCATGTAAGATGCTAGGAGAGCATGAAGGCCCAATCACATTTCTACCCCTTACCACTTCCCCTTACCCCTCCCCCTTGTTTTGAAGGGGGAAGGGGAAGGGGTAAGGGGTAGAAATGGGATTGGGCCTTAGGCCTTTCTACCCCGTACCCCTTCCCCTTCCCCCTTCAGAACAAGGGGGAGGGGGTAAGTGCTGTCTCTTGTCCTCCACTACCTGACGGGTCCACCACTCCTCGCTGGTTGTTTAAGCTGCTGTCTCTTGTCCCTGCAGCACCTCCCGGGTCACCGTCCTCCGCCTCCTGGGGTCATGTGACCTGCTCTGCGTCGGGACCGAGGGAGGGGGCGTCCACTTCCTGGATTTGCCACGCCTGTCGCTGAGGGAGAACCAATCACTTCTCCAAGACCAGGTCATACAGAGGTGAGGGAGCGCGTGCTGGCCATGTTTCTCCTTCGATACTTCCATTGTTGGAAGTATACGACAATGGGAGAGAATTGCTAACATTAACCTATTGCTGTATAAAGGCTAAGTTAACCCTGTTCTAGGGAACATGCTTATTAGTTCCCAAAAAATGTCGTAAATGTTTAGGAAAAAACTGACCCATTGGGTTGCATAGGAGCGAGTGCAAGGGGTGAAAAAACCCAGGTCAAATTCTCTTGAGCTGGAGTGTGTAGGCAATGGAGAGCTCATTGTCATTTGAGTTTAAAAAAAGTACACGGAAATGTTCACACACTATTCACCCAAACGGACCATCTTTTTATGGGTTTAATTACTCTTTAACTGGTTCAATGAAAAAAACAACTTATAATGGCCAAGTAGCACTAACAATAGTAACATTTGTTTGGATGAGATCATCTGGTTGAGGCAGTATAGTAGTTATAGGACATCTGGATGTGCATGAAGTATAGATCCAGCACATTAAGTGATTTTAGATTTTATGATACCTACCACTGTTTATACTTTTGCTTCCACAGCTTTACGACTTGTGTTGACAGTTACTCATTTGCAATGTTTCATGCCGAACCTACTAGATAATTCATTAAAATGTCATCAGCGTATGGCATGAGGATCATAAGGAGCGAGAGATGTGCTGTTGAACTGTTTTCACAGGCACTCCCTCAATCTTCCACACTTCATGTCCTTTCTTAGGACATGGAACACCCTGCTTCCCTGTGTCAGAGCTCCTGCTGGGCATGTCAACACACCCACACACACACACTTTGAGGTTAATGGGGCACTAGGGGTAAGCCGAGGTCATGTGAGTTGAAGGACCAGAAGAGGCTGTGAGATGGCTCCAAGGCCCAATCCCATTTCTACCCCCCACCCCTCCCCCCTTCATTTACATTTAATTTACATTTACATTTAGGGAATTTAGCAGACGCCTTTATCCAAAGCGTCTTACAATAAGTACATTTGTCATAAGTGCAACAATATATCGCTATCGGAACAGTAAGGATGTTCATAGAACCAAGTGCAAGTACAACAATCACTAGGCTAACCAATTCCCTGTGTTACAGCAATGTAACACCCCCCTTACCCCTTCCCCTTACCCCTTCAAGACAAGGGGGAGGGGTAAGGGGTAGAAATGGGATTGGGCCTAAAAACAAACAAGCATTCTTTGGGACGGCATAGCACTGCATCTTAAATGCCTCTCTTGCATTGTTGTGGAATACAAATACAATCTAGGCAGAAACATCACGACCAGGTGGTCCATTTCCAGGCGTCACTCGTGCAAGGTTTCCTGCAGTCATTAAGAGCCGTGACTTACAGAGCCATCAGGTCGTCTTTTCAATTGCTCTCGAGTAGAAGCCTGAAAGAAAACAGATCTCATTCCCACAAAGAAGTACACACAGCCGCATGCTTTCAGCATACATTCCTATGACAGTGGATGGATACGTTTGTAAGCGCACACAGTGGTACTGCAGCTCTTGACTGTTTCCCAAGACATGTAAACACTTGGATCTGCAAACGTTTTCTCAATCGCTCTGTTTGTTTGTGTTTGGGGCTTAACATTCGAGACCAGTGTTTACTGTTATTATTGCCCATGGAGGAGCCAGGTGTGTGTGTGTGTGTGTGTGTGTGTGTGTGTGTGTGTGTGTGTGTGTGTGTGTGTGTGTGTGTGTGTGTGTGTGTGTGTGTGTGTGTGTGTGTGTGTGTGTGTGTGTGTGTGTGTGTGCGCGCGCGTGTGTGTGTGTTGTGAGCGTCCAGCGTGCCAGGGGTGCGTCCTGTCTGCTATGTATTTCAGTGGAATCTCCAAACCCCTCATTACACCGGGCTGTTGAGGGAAGTGGGCAGCGCTGGCCCTCCCAGGGGCTTGTGTGTGTCAGAGCCTGTGATTGCGAGGCTTTGTAACGGCTGCCAATACTTGGTGTTCCGGTTGGGGAAACGCTCTAGCCGAATCACCAGTGGACATACACAGGCTCATCACCATGTTAGCAGGACGCTGGATTACCTAAAAGTACTTGTTGAATGACGGACAATGGAGAGCTTTGTCTGCAATGTTTCTGCTCCTCTGCTTCCGGAACCATCTTCCTTGCTGAGGGAGCGAGAGAGAGAAATGGAGTGTGTGTGTGTGTGTGTGTGTGTGTGTGTGTGTGGGTTGGTTGGCTGTCTCTCTGTAGTTCTGCCTCATCTGTAGCCAAGTGCCCTGAGAGCTTTCTCCACCGCTATTCCTCCTGCGGCTCTCTCTCTTTCTCCCGTTCTCTCTGTCTCTCATGCTCGCTTGGCCGCTCATCATCCTCACTCCCTCGTGTGTGTGTGTGTGTGTGTGTGTGTGTGTGTGTGTGTGTGTGTGTGTGTGTGTGTGTGTGTGTGTGTGTGTGTGTGTGTGTGTGTGTGTGTGTGTGTGTGTGTGTGTGTGTGTGTGTGTGTGTGTTACCTCTGAGGAATGTGTGTCTGGCCCGGGTTCCCCTGCTGCGGAGGGCCAGCCTCGTGTGTTGTCCTGGTTATCTCTGCAGAGAGGAGTAGCTCTGGATCAAGGCGCTCTGCGGACAGCTCCGTGCCCTCAGCCCGTATGCTGTGGGGACACCCTCACATGGGCTGTGCCGTTGTCGCGGTGTGTTATTGTTTTTGATGGGATTTTAGGATTTTGATGTTGATTATCATTTCTGTAGGTTATTGAGTACACACACACACACACACACACACACACACACACACACACACACACACACACACACACACACACACACACACACACACACACACACACACACACACACACACACACACACACACACACACACACACACACACACACACACGATTGACTTAATAGTGTTCTCCTAGTATCTTGTCATATTTCATCTGACGCTTGGCAATCAATGTTTCTCTTTGTGGTATGCTACTGACACTGTAATTTAGTCTTAGTTTCTGATATGATCCGACTGGTCAGCTGTGAACAAAGGAACCTCTAGCAAATGTCTGGCCTGATGGGTACCCTTTGGCCTACAAGAGGAATATTAACTAGGGAACACGTTCAACTCCCGTTGATGGAAAACCAGGGTCCCTTCGTTGTATGTCAGGGAACTTTGGGAATGCTGAAGAAAGTATTGTGAAACAGCCCGCTGTACACTCGAATTCAAAAATGTAAATTTTAAAACTGGAAGAGCCAATCACCGGAAACAGCTTGGCCAAATCGGAGCGAAAGTTTTTCTCACCATCTCTACAATCAAGATCCGTAAAACAGAGATCCTATATATCCGCGCGCACACAGCCAATGCTTTTTCAAAAACCACAAATGACATCATGCAATGGGTTGACTGAATGTTTCAAACCTCCATTTTCAGTAGCACTGGCTGGCTGAAAAAGGTTTTTTGAATAACCTGTCACGTGAGTGGAGCTTCCAACCAGGAGCTCTAGGTAGGCGCACCTTGTTTTGCTCCACTGTACACAAACTTTTGTGTACGATGGTGGAGTCAGATTGGTGTGTGTGTGTGTGAGGCTGTGAACAGATGTCGTTTCCACTCCTGTACAGTCTTCTCAACCGCACGTAGACTTGCTCCAATGCGGGTCTTGAGCTGGTTCCAACAGGATATGGTTTTTGCTGTATTTTAACTTTGGCAGCAGCGGATACAGAGTGATGAAAGTATAACGTAGTTCAGGATGGCTGATGTGATTTTAGGCCTAATCGAATCATTGACATTTAGCAATGTGCTTAACATTTAGAGTTGGCAGTACCACAAACTCCATTTGTCGAGTGTTGTTAAACTGTAATGGCATGAACAGGCAGTTGGTCCATTAAGTTTAACCCCTGTCTGTTTGTAGATTGATTCAGTTTGCCATGTCATTGAGCCAAGATTATCAGTTTGTTTCTCATGTTTGAATCGTTTTGTTTGTTGATGTAATTAAAGCTTGCCAGATGACTACCGATGTGGCAAGTCTCTGGGGCCGGTGGAGTCTCTCCAGGAACACCCCCAGCAGCCAGGGGTGATTCTGATAGGCTACAGCCGAGGCCTGGTGGTGCTGTGGGATCTGAGCACGCGCCACGTGGATCACGTCTTCCTGGGCAAGCAGGTATTCCTCACTGATGGAGCCGACTTTGGGGTGTCAAGAGTCTTGGAAATGACTCGTGTCACGTGTGGTGGATATAGTCTTGAAACATGGATTTTATCTTTCAAACCACATTAACTAACCTATTTCATCCCTTTATCTATATCACTCTTTTATAATTAGCATTTACTCTCCCATACACACTTTCTAAGAATTAAATGTTTATAAAATGACAAATAATTAGGGAATAAACTAGGGATGCACCGAAATGAAAATTCTTGGCCGAAACCAAAACCGAATATTCTGAAACAGTTGGCCAAAAGCCAAAACCGAATACCGAACTGTGGCGTTTGCTGTTTTTCCTTCATTTCATTCCTTCATTTTAACAGGTGCGCTCGGCTCTTTTTCATCTCTGTGTAGTCATTTGGTTGTTTACAAAGTAACGAGCAGCTTTTTTTAAAATCTCTCTTTTGATGAAGCGCACCCGGCTCATTCCACACTGGTTGCTTTTTTTTTTTTTTCTCACATCATTAAATATGGAAATGTTCAGTATTTTTTTTTTCCGGCCTTTTTACTCCTTCGGCCGAAACCGAAAATTATGTTTTGGTCCGTTTTCAGTGGCCGAATCTTCGGTGCATCCCTACAATAAATAAATTAAAGGTCTTTGTCTGCTGACAAATGATCCAACAAAGCCTTAAAGCAGAGATTCTGCTTCTACATGCATCGTGTGTGTGTGTGTGTGTGTGTGTGTGTGTGTGTGTGTGTGTGTGTGTGTGTGTGTGTGTGTGTGTGTGTGTGTGTGTGTGTGTGTGTGTGTGTGTTGGTGTGTGTGTGTGTGTGTTGTTGTGTGTGGTGTGTGTGTGCACAGCAACTAGAGAGCCTGGTGTGGGAGCGTTCCGGGAAGTCGTTCGTCAGTTCCCATAACGACGGGGGCTACTCGGTGTGGGCAGTTACCAGCGGACACCCTAACACCCAGCAGCCAGTGTCCTCCACCATCCCATATGGTGAGCCTGCCTGGTGGATGCTGTGGGTTGGCTGTTCTATTGATGGGCTGCACCTGTTACTACTGCGCATTGATTGAATCAACTATTGGATGTGTTCAGCAGTGTTCCTTCAGTTGCGGCCACTTGTTTGTGATTGTGTTTGAGTAGTTGTTGTATGCATATTGTGCAGTTAAAAGCCTGATACAAACAGTTTTGTTGTAATGTAGAAGATGAATGGTGGCTTAGAAAACATTGGGGCGTCACTTAATGAGCTCCTTTCCTCGTCCCCAGGTCCGTTCCCCTGCAAGGCCATCAGCAAGATCCTTCTGAGGACCACAGTGTCCGGGTGAGGACCCCCCCCGCTCTTCTGTTGGGGCCCCCCCCCCGCTCTTCTGTTGGGGCCTCCCCTCCACTCTTCTGTTGAGGGCCCCCCTCTCTCCTGTTGAGGGCCCCCCTCTCTCCTGTTGAGGGCCCCCGCTCTCCTGTTGAGGGCCCCCCTCTCTCTTGTTGAGGGCCCCCTCTCTTAGCTGGTTCTACCAAGTAGCAGCATTGAGGATCAATTAGGATCAATCCCAATTTATTGTTGAACATATAATCAAATGGGAATACAATATATATTTTTTAATATATATGTTTAAAATTTCATCTATTAATCTATTTTTCACACGCTCCCAATTCAATAGAGCTTTATTGGCATGGACAATAAACCTTGACATTGCCAAAGCAAGTACTACAAAAAAATGACTAGTACAAGACTAGAAGAGATCATTTGGTAATGGTTGTCAGCGATTTCACAACCCAGTTTCCAAGAATTGGGACAGAGTGACAAGTCTTCTCCCGTCTCTGTCGTCCCTACTGACTATAATA
This sequence comes from Melanogrammus aeglefinus, assembly GCA_900291075.1. Lineage (NCBI taxonomy): Eukaryota > Metazoa > Chordata > Actinopteri > Gadiformes > Gadidae > Melanogrammus > Melanogrammus aeglefinus. Next base: position 133,807 of record OLKM01000911.1, read on the forward strand.
TACACGCTACTCACTCCATCTCACTCACGCTCGCTCTCTGGCTCGCTCTCCAGTGCTCCCATGCTGTTGTACAGCGGTGGGATGCCCAGGGCGAGCTACGGAGACCGCCACTGTCTGACCATCCAGCAGGACAAGGAGCACGTCACGCTGGACTTCACGTCCCGGGTCATCGACTTCTTCACCATCCACAGCGTGGAGCGGGAGCAAGGTGGGGGGGGCCCACGTGGCTCGGGCGGAATATGATACACTATCAGGGTTATGGCCGGGGCGTGTGAAGCACATGTGTTCAACTGATCAATTATTAGTTTTGTGCTTCCAAAGATTCAGTTGCCCCAGGAATGTCTTGTGTTTGGGGGTGACTTTAAAATCAAGGTATTGCTGTAAAGCTAGTTGGTGCATCATGGAAAACAAAATGTAGTTTGGAGCGGTCGGTTGAAGATGAATTTGCTGTAAAGTGGGTTTTACGTACTGCAATGGCATCATTCGAAATTACATCTTTAAGGCCTGCAAAGTTTAGCACTGCATCATGGGAAATCCACCTCTAAAAAGCCCAACTCCCCCTCCTCCCCCCCCCAGAGTTTGACGAGCCCTCGGCCGTGGTGGTGCTGCTGGACGAGGAGCTAGTGGTGGTGGACCTGCAGACCCCCGGCTGGCCCACGCTGCCCACCCCCTACCTGGCCCCGCTGCACTCCTCGGCCGTCACCTGCTCATGCCACGTCTCCAGCGTGCCCCCCAAGCTGTGGGACAGGGTGCTGCAGGCCGGCCGCGCCCAGCGACGGGCCCCGCAGCAGCGACGGGTGAGTGGGCTCTGCCGATAAGGGGTCGGCGCAGGGAAGGTTCACAACGTGTGAAATGAAACTGCAGCAGAGCCACAATATGAAGTGGTCAACGTTTAAATCAAACGTATCTTTTGTGTTTATCGTTTGTGCTCGTTTTTATGTGGAAAAATGTAGAATCAGGAAAAAGCCAAGCGGTACAAGTAGAAGCTTTATAAAAAAAAAAAACAAACATTTTTAAGTGGCTCATCGGTTGGACGAGTAGAGCTTAGTTCGTTCAGGATAGAGCTCTGTACAGGAGGTGCAGACACCTACCCTAGAAGGTGCTGCAAAAAAAAACACTTATCTGCTGAGGTGAGCTATGCCGTGCATGAGTTTGGTCCCGTAGAGCTTACACACGAGTTTAAAAAGTGGTACGTACTGGGAAATGCAAATGTCAGGCTTTTATTTCATTATATTATTTGTTTAATCCTCCTTGCTGTCTGGTTTATGCAGAGTTGGCCGATCTGTGGAGGGAAAAACCTGGCGCCGTCAGCGAAACAGCAGGAATTGCTACTGACTGGGTACACACTCACGCAAGCACACACACGCACGCAAACACACACAGCCAATTATTGAACTATAAAGACATTCAACATTACTCAAGCGTTTCCTCTTGCACACATGTTCCCAGTAGAGCTGAGCTTGTGAGAAAGTACCAGATATTTATATAGTCTCCTTTTCCGGAAGCTTCATCTCATTCTCATCCCGGCCCCTCCAGTGGGAGTGCACGTTACCATGCACGCCTGCACAGTGTCGTCATACCCATGTCCACAGAGAAGACAAACAGTCCCGCATCTCACAATACGTCTCTCCCTTCTTTTTTTATTAGTTAATCTGTGTTATAATTTTTGCCAATGTCCCACTCCTCAACCGTCCGTAGATCAGTCTGGGTTGCCTGCAGTGCATTCTGGGGCCTGACTGTGTGTGTGTGTGTGTGTGTGTGTGTGTGTGTGTGTGTGTGTGTGTGTGTGTGTGTGTGTGTGTGTGTGTGTGTGTTTCAGCCACGAGGACGGCACAGTACGCTTCTGGGACGCATCGGGCGTGGCCCTCACGCCGATCTACAAGCTCTCCACTGCCAGCGTCTTCCACACGGACTGCGACCCCGCCGACGACCCCCAGGGCCCCGACGACGACCCTGACGACCGGCGGGAGGAAGAGGACGAGTGGCCACCCTTCAGGAAGGTGAGGGGTAGGAACAGTTGGAGAGAGAGATTCCCTTAAGAATTCCACTTTACATACTGCAGGAAAAAAAGCATTTGTCTAACGCACGCACGCACACACACACAGTGGCCTATTTTTTCAATCTTCTGGTTTAAATGCGTTTGGTTCTGGGGGACGTTATTCTTTGTAATCACTGTTTGCCTTGGAGAGGCAAATTGGCTCCATTCCTCTACTGTTATTACTTCTGATTCAGCACTGTTTCTGTTTCTCTGTATGTTAAGGATCGTTATGCATATTCAATGAAAAAAGACATTTGGCAAATCAAGTTATTATTGGTTCATAGTTGTGTTAAAGGCGAGCAAAGGACTGAACTTGAATGTTTTCTGCTGTGTATTCATATAAGTATTGGATTCCCTTTGTTATATTTCAAAGCATAGTTTTGCTTTTGCAGACTTTCTGTGAAACCCCTCCTGTCCACTGTCAAACATTGTTAGTCGTGAGGTTTGTCCCAGAGAAACCTCTTAAAACCACAACGAATACGCTATCCATTTCTTGGTATGTGGTCGAGAGCAACCTTACAGTTGTTGAGACCCTCATTCATGTAAAAGGTGTGTGTGTGTGTGTGTGTGTGTGTGTGTGTGTGTGTGTGTGTGTGTGTGTGTGTGTGTGTGTGTGTGTGTGTGTGTGTGTGTGTGTGTGTGTGTGTGTGTGTGTGTGTGTGTGTGTCGACGTTTTAAAGGCTTTGCATTAACAATGTTGACGTGATCCTCCTGCAGGATAAGAGTTATTTTGTGCAATAGGTTCTGGGTTAAAATGTGGGCGTGACCCTCCTTAAGTTAAAAGTCCCTTGTGTGTTAAAGGATGAGAACTAGGCCTCCACTTTGTTTACATTACTACACCAGACTTTCCGTACCCTCACAGGCTTCCGATGTCTGTTTTCCCTCACCCCGTTTTGTCTTCGTAGACCCCTCCTTTCTTTATCTCCCCCTCCCTAACCCCCCCCCCCCCTCAAAACTTTCCTACCTTTCCAAATGTAACCCACGGTTACGGAACTCTAAGCTCTGGAATGCCGGCCCCATATAGATGGACAGCCCCCCAACCCCTTGTAATGAAAACCAGAACCCCCAGCTGTGTGTGTGTGTGTGTGTGTGTGTGTGTGTGTGTGTGTGTGTGTGTGTGTGTGTGTGTGTGTGTGTGTGTGTGTGTGTGTGTGTGTGTGTGTGTGCGTGTATGTATGTGAAAATTCCTATGGAGCGCATTGGATTTACGTCTGTGTGCACGTTTTTTTTAAAGTTCACGTACAAGAAGCACTAAAAGTGTACTTTATTTGTTCTGTACCAGGGAGGATCATGGTGTACATGTGGGAAGTGGGGGTATACGGGTTGGATCCAGCAGGCTAGGTGTGTGCCATCGGCCACGAGGTGTTTAGTGATGCCGGGATGCCATCCTGGATATTGGAGTGTTCAGGGGACGTTTGGGGCACATAAAGGACGACCCAGCTCGCAGTGAATAAAAACACCTTGCTTGTGTGTGTGTGTGTGTGTGTGTGTGTGTGTGTGTGTGTGTGTGTGTGTGTGTGTGTGTGTGTGTGTGTGTGTGTGTGTGTGTGTGTGTGTGTGTGTGTGTGTGTGTATGTCAACTTGCTGTATATAGTAGGGTTCAGACTTTTAATGCCAATAAATGCCTCACTTGAATTATCGAACATTTCTTCCAACATTTTATTCAAGATTTTATCTCTGTCATTACAGAGGAACCCAAAAATATCTATACATTCATTTACTTTTATCACGCCTCTGAGGAACTGCACTAAACAACGGAGATGTCACTGCTGTTAAAGGCTCAAAGTGGTGCAGGATGATGTCATTGTTTGGTAGGCTAATGACACGGTAATCATTTAGGACACACTACACATTTAACTACCAGTGTTTATTAGAGTTGCAGTGTCTGCAGTTTAAACTTTGTGTGTGTGTTAATTTTGTCAGCTATTTTAGTTTTAGTCTTTAGACGAAAATTCTTATTAGTTTTAGTCACATTTTAGTTATTGTTTTCCTTCGTAGTTTTAGTCGACCAAAAGTCCTTACATTTAAGTAAACTTTTAGTCATTACTTTCGGTTAAAATGTTTTCTCTTTTTAAACTAATCCAATTAGGCTAACCCCTGATATATGGACACCGGCTAAGTGGTTCCAGTTAAATTGTCTGTTTAGCCTTCAAAACGAGAGCTGGTAAATTGTGAAAAATGAATTAAATTGTAGTCAGACAACGTGGTTATATATAGACCCTAGATTATCTGTGGTATAAAGGCCAGGTCAAATTATAAATATGTACAATGCATAATGTTAGCTGGCTCATAGATTAGCAGACTATAACTCCCGTTGCCAAGTCTTGGCTAAGGTCCATCCTATTTACTAGAGGAGTGAACAACGTTTCCGTTGCATATTCAATCAATCAACTTTTTATTCAAGACACAGGAAGCTCCATAAAGACAGTACAGTACATAAAAATGTCTGTCTGACTTCCCGCCTAACTTGAAGCCACAGGGCATCTCTAATTCAACCAATGACAGGGATACATTTGGACAGACGGACTAGACGCAAAAATATCATGCATTTTGAATGTCCAAATAGCGAACCACTAACACTTTAGTCCTGTCTCGTTCCGTCAACGAAAACAAAACTTACATTTCATCGTCTTAGTCATGGAAAAAAAGGTTGTTGAACATTTTTCGTCATATATTCCTTTAACAAAATTAAAGTGTGTGTGTGTGTGTGTGTTTCTGTGTGTAGGTGGGATGTTTTGACCCCTACAGCGATGATCCTAGGCTTGGCATCCAGAAGATCACTCTGTGTAAATACAGCAACAAGCTGGTGGTGGCTGGAACTGCAGGACAGGTACGTGCACACACACACACACACACACACACACACACACACACACACACACACACACACACACACACACACACACACGTACACACACACACACGTACACACACTCACACTCACGTACACACACACACACGTACACACACACACACGTACACACACACACACGTACACACGTTTACGGTGCAAACATTGAATTTGATGGCTGGTCTGTGTGCTGTCATCCTGACATGTTTAAAGGAAGGAAGAAAGTCTTGCACCAGGGATGGAAATTAACTTTTTTGCCCACCAGCCACTTTTTATACCCTGTATGTATTTTTAATATATGCGTAGATTTTAAACAATATAATAGTAACAATAGATAAGAAAAGTGTTTTTCATACGCATCTTTTTTTCCATCAGAATTGATTTTTACTGTAAGTGGGTTCCAAGGAACTGAGTTGAAAACGTTACACTCTTACCGCATATGATAAACAATACACAGGTATCTGCCATGTTAAGTCATGTTTATTTCAAAGGTGTTACGATGACAAGTTTGGGGATAATTCATTGATACAAAGTTTTCAATAAAAAACAAATTGACATATTAACAATAAAACAACATGCATGGCTACACCATCATAAGTCAATTTGTTTTTTCATATTTACATGTGACTGCATACAAATGTGTCCAAAGACATGGTAACTAACGTATGATAGTAAGCATTATTGGCCCTTAACACTAATATTCAGAAAAAACACTGCCTCAAAAGGCTATTGGCTTAAGCAGAAGAGGCATATACTTGAACGTTTTACCCTGAACTTTTAAACGTTACAAACGTGCAAAAACATAATTATATATTTATGTGGCATTCAGTCCAATGCTGAAAATATATCTGTGGCATTCAGTAGGCCAATGCTGTGGTAAAGTATGACCAAGTGTTTCTTTCTGTTTAATAGTCTAGATATAACTTTTATCAATCCTCTGTAGGAGAAATGTGTTAATGTTTGTCCCTATAAAACAACAATGGTTAAAAAAGAAGGAATCTCCCTCCGGCTTCCATGAAAGAGAACCAAACTAATTCACACAATAGCGTTCATGCAAATCTAGCATTAAAGGTTAATTTAAGGAAGTTCTCTCCAGTCACGCTGAAAGTAGTTCTGAAAGCAGTTTCAGAGAATTCCGAGAAATCTGAATGGTGACTAAATTCTCAGAATTCTGTCACTGCAAATTATTGCGCGCTACGACTATTGAAGTACTTTAAAAAAAACAACAACTCGACACCGCGACCATGCGACAAATGAGTCGACTGGTGAGAACCTTCTTAAATGAACCTTTAATTATCAGAATTCGGATTTTATCCAAGTATTCTGACTTTATATCAGAATGCTGAATTTTATCTCATAATTCAGACTTTATTAGCCTATTCGATTTCTGAATTAAAATTATTGTGATGAATAATCTACATTTGTACAGTTGATGTTCCACAACTATGCCCATTTTTCTGACTGCTATATACAAAACCATTTATAGCGCATTTTTCGGCTGGGTAGTGATAGTCGCCCTAAATGCAGATTTAATGTGGGCTCTGATTCTGAATGAATGCCGCTGGTGAACTGTGTGAATAAATAAAGGGAACTGAACTCTAAAGAAGGCACGTGGTTTGATGTACCGGTGGATTCCAGCTGAAAGTGGAACATTGCTGCCATTAGGGGAAATGAATGTAGCCTAGGCCTATTGTAAGCCATGCTGCCTTGTGCGCGATTTCATTGCGCGCTGCGAGGCAGCCTGGATTCCATGGATCCGATTTTCGCCTGAGATGGGGAACCAATCACAGAGATGAAGAACGCAATAGAAGACGGAGACGGACCAAGACGCATATGACGACGTCTATGCGACACACCCATCGTCTTCTTCCGAATTGCGCGTGTCTCACGCCGAATGCGTGAGACTTGAGAGCTGTTACCATAAGATGTCTACGGCTGTTAACCTATGGCTGTTACCGGTATATTATCCCGGATGTTGGAACAGGTCGCAAGTTCAAGACAAGAGAGGCGTAGAAAGAAGGCGGGCCGGATGGTTGACAGTAATCGGTTGTGTGGAACTGTGCAGCGCCCGTATGACGAAATGTATTAAATATGCAAATTTGATTGCACCTGACTGGAAAGTATTACACTGGGGTCGGGTGCGCTGCCACATGGGTGGCGGTGAAAGGCAGGGGTCCCGACGGACCAGACCTGAGCGGCAGAAGCTGGCTTTGGGGACGTGGAAACGTCACCTCACTGTGGGAAAGGAAACCGGAGGCTTGTGAGGGAGGTGTGGAGCGCTACCAGTTAGATCTGGTGGGGCTACCTCTACGCACAGTCTACGCTCAGCTCTGTACTGTACTCCTGATAGGGGTTGGACTCCTATTTCTTCTCTGGAGTTGCCAGAGGCCATGAGGCGCCGGGCGGGTGTGGGGATACTCATAAATCCCCGGCTGAGCGCCGCGGTGTTGGAGTTTACCCCGGTAGACGAAGAGGTCGCCTCCCTACGCCTAAGGTGGTGGTGGGGAGAAAACTGCTGACTGTTGTGTTGTGCGTATGCAACCGAACAGCAGTTCGAGAGTACTCGGCCTTCTGGGAAGACCCTGAATGGAGTCCTGTATGGGGCTCCAGTCAGGATGGCACTCCGTAGTTTGCTACTGGGAGACTTCAACGCCCCATGTGGGCAACGATGGAGACACCTGGAGAGGCGTGGTGGGAGGAACGGCTCGGCCTCGCTGATTCTAAACCGAGAGTGGTCGGTTTGTTACTGGACTTCTGTGCTAGTCATGGATTGGCCATAACAAACACCATGTTCGAACATAAGGGTGCTCATAAGTGTACATGGTACCAGAGTACCCTAGGCCGAAGATCGATGATCGATTTGTAATCGTGTCATCTGATCTGAGGCGGCATGGTTTGGACACTCGTGGTGTGAAGAGAGGGGCTGAACTGTCAACCGACCACCATCACTGGGTGGGTGAGTTGGATCAGGGAAATGGGGGAAGATTCTGGATCAGACGTTGGTAAGCCCAAACGAAGGTAGTGCGGGTGTGAATTGGGAACGTCTGGAGGAGGCCCCTGTCCTAGGGATCTTCAACCTCACACCTCCGGCGGAGCTTTTCTAGCATTCCTGTTGTGGCGGACGTTTGGGGGCATTGAGCGGAGGTGGGCGTGTGTTCAAAGGCCATTCGGCGAGTGCAGAAGCTTGTGAGATCGAGGCGGTGAGTTGTAGTGGCCACGTCAGGGTCTTAAGGTTCCTCAAAGCGGGCGGTAAACCCTCGGACACCGTGTGGTGGACACCGGGTGGTTGGTCAGGAAGCCGTCCGACCTGAAGAAGGGAGGCCTTTCGGGTATTGTTATCCCGGAGGAGCAACTGCCTGACGCAGATGTCAGTGAGTACGAGCCAGGCTCGAAAGGGCTGCAGCCGCTGCGTGCTGTCGGAGGCTAAGCAGCGGGTGTGGGAGAAGTTCGGAGAGGCCATGGAGAAGGACTTTCGGGTCGCACCAAAGTGTTTTCTGCGAAGACCATCCGGCACCTCAGGAGGGGGAAACGGGGAACCATCCAAGCTGTGTACAGTAAGGATGGGACTCTGTTGACCTCAACTGAGGAGGTAGTCGGACGGTGGAAAGAACACTTTGAGGAACTCCGATCCGACTAACATGCCCTCATGATGGAGGCAGAGCTCGAGGTTGAAGAATGGGGTTCATCGTCAATTTCCCTGGTGGAGGTCACTGAGGTAGTTAAACAACTCGCAGTGGCAAAAGCCCCAGGGGATTGATGAGATCCAGCCAGAAATGCTAAAAGCTCTGGGTGTTGAGGGCTGTGCTGCAATGGTTGACACCGCTATTCCAACCATCTTGCATGGGAGTCGGGGTACAGTGGCCAATAGAGAGTTGCAAAGTGGGTGGTGGTCCCCCTGTTCAAAAAAGGGGGACCAGAGAGTGGTGCTCCAATATAACCCGGTAGGTATCACATTTTCAGCCATCCCTGGGTAAAGTCTACTCCAGGTGCTGGAAAGGGAGGGTTCGTTGGCCGAATCGTCGAACCTCAGATTGAAGAGGAACAATGCGTGTTCGCGCCCCGCGACGTGGAACTACGGACCAGCTCTTCACTCTCGGCAAGGATGCCTGGAGGGGCCTGGGAGTAATGCCATCATCGGTCTAACATGTGTTTTGGTGGATCTGGAGAAGGCATATGACCCGGGTCCCCCGGGGGAGAAACTGTGGGAGGTGCTGGCGGGGGTAGGGGGTGGGGGGGGTCTCTCCTCAGGGCCATCCATCCTTGTCTCCCAAAGCGAGAGCTGTGTCGGGTTCTCGGCAGCCCAGTCAGTCTCGTTCCGGGTGGTGTTGGGCCTCCGCCAGGGCTGCGCCTTGTCAGCCAATCTGTTTGTGAATATTCATGGACAGGATATCGAGGCGGCCAGTCGTGGTGGGGAGGGGGTTGCAGTTCGGTGGTCTGAGGATCTTTCGTCACTGCTCTTTGCAGATGATGTGGTCCTGATGGCAACAATCGGCCTGTGACCTTCAGCACTCACTGGATCAGGATGGCGGTCGAGTGTGAAGGCGGCTGCGGATGAGGATCAGCACCTCTAAAATCTGAGGCCATGACTCTTACAAGGAAACCGTGGTTTGATACCTACTTCCGGGTAGGAAAATGAGTAGTCTTACGCCCAAGTGGATCATGGAGTTTCAAGTACTGGTGGGTCTTTGTTTCGCTTTGAGTTGATGTGGGACGATGGAGCGTGAGATTGGCCGGAGAATCGGAGCAGCGGGAGCGGTATTGCGTGTCGCTTTCACCGCACCCGTTGTGACGAATAGAGAGCTGGAGCCGGCAAGGCAAAGCTCTCGATCTATCGGTCAATCTTCGTTCCTATCCTCACTATGGTCATGAGGGATGGGTTGATCGAAT
>OLKM01000911.1:143870-188870 GCA_900291075.1 Melanogrammus aeglefinus
ATGACGATGAGAGATGGGAGTGGAGAGATGGAAAGTATTACCCGACACAGTTGGCGGTGGAAGTGACACAATTCATCCGCCGCCATACAAATCCACCCGCAAATGGCGTGTGTTAATTTCCATCCCTGTCTTGCACAAAAGTTATGACAATAATAAAAAGTTTTAAAAGTCGGAAGAAAAAATGCTTTGTCTGTTTTAAATCGTGTATATATTTTACAGTTGGGTTCAACCTGGTTCAAGCCACTTTGGATTACAGTGTCTCCTAATTGAAAATCCAAAATAATAAAAACTGTTTTACTAGCAAACCCCGCCCGTTGCTTCGATTAGACCGTTGACTTGAGCTTTGGAAAACCAAACCAATTGTGTATGGGAAGTCCCAATGTGTGTCACGTAGACTCTGCTTTCCATTAGAAAAATACCAAGCAAGCTGAAAGTCAGTTTGCTTTTATGAGTTGTGGGGTTACGGCCGTGCATATTGCAAATTAATCTCACATGCACACCGTTTTTCAATTTGCCAGGCATACTGTTCATTACTAATGTATATCTACCATCAAGAAGTGTATAATGGACTTACTTATAAATGGACGAATACAATTTAACTGTTTACATTGTGACAAAACTACAAACAAACTTGTGATGCATTTTCTTCAAATATTCCTCCTCGGTTCCTTCTCTCCGTCTTCACCGTCTCTGCGTTGGCTCTGCGGGGGACCAGGTGCTGATCCTGGCTCTGAGTGACGAGCGGTCGGACCACCAGGTCGAGGTGTCAGTGGTGGACCTGCTCCAGGACCGGGAGGGCTTCACCTGGAAGGGCCACGGGCGTCTGGACCCCCGCGCCCGCCCCGGCCCCTTCCCCCCGGGCTTCCAGCCCCAGCTGCTGGTGCAGTGCATGCCCCCCGCCTCGGTCACCGCGGTAACGCTGCACGCCGAGTGGCACCTGGTGGCGTTTGGCACCAGCCACGGCTTTGGCCTGTTTGACTACCAGCGCCGCAGCGCCGTGCTGGCCAGGTGAGCTTACACACGCCTACCTGCACGCATAGGAATGTGGGACCCAAAACCTCCAACTCTCAAAACCTTACACATTGCGACATTAAAAATGGGTATTTTTTGGGGTGTTTTAGAGTCGAGTTGTAGGGTACAGTTTGGTTTTAGGGTTACAGTCCCAGGGCCCTCAAATGTAATGATTTTAACGTAAACCACAATGTAAAGTGTCCTATAAAGTAAACCCTCCTCCTATTCTTCGCCTCCTCTCTCCATCTCCCTGCCCTCTCTTCCTCTTGCTGTAGGTGCACCCTGCACCCGAATGACTCCCTGGCCATGGAGGGTCCGCTGTCCCGGGTCAAATCCCTGAAGAAGTCTCTCCGCCAGAGCTTCCGACGAATCCGCAAGAGCAGGGTGTCCGGCAAGAAGCGTCCCATCCCAACCACCATGCCCACCAGCAAGGTGCTCCCCTCATGGGCACGACTCGTGAATGTCACTAGAAGGTCCATTGTAGAAAGGATGCACCAGTCCTATTTGTTAGATTTCAACCCACACACAATGTTTTTTTTTAGTGCTAATAAACATGAAAAAAGTATTGTCATTTTTTAAAAAAATATCTGTTGGGTTATTTAAACAATGTCACAAAAGTGAAAAAGTAGGAAAATACCTTTAGCTGTGTGTGTGTCTTCAGGTCCAGGAGGCCAACGCGGCTTTAGCGGAGCAGGAGGATGTGGCCCCGGTGCAGCGGCGCATCGAGCCACGCTCCGCAGACGACTCGCTGTCCGGCGTGGTTCGCTGCCTGTGCTTCGCCGACACCTTCCTGCGAGACGGTAGGGGAAACACTCAAACCCCGGCCAGTGTTACACAGCATTTCTGTTAGATGCATGGGAGGGCAGGGCAGTCTAGTGGTTAGCTAGCCAGTCTAGTCTAGTGGTTAGCTAGCCAGTCTAGTCTAGTGGTTAGCTAGCCAGTCTAGTCTAGTGGTTAGCTAGCCAGTCTAGTCTAGTGGTTAGCTAGCCAGTCTAGTCTAGTGGTTAGCTAGCCAGTCTAGTCTAGTGGTTAGCTAGCCAGTCTAGTCTAGTGGTTAGCTAGCCAGTCTAGTCTAGTGGTTAGCTAGCCAGTCTACTCTAGTGGTTAGCTAGCTAACCAGGAACCGTTCGGTTCCAGGTTTGATAGCAGATACCAGTAGGGATTTGTTTTCCTGTGACTTTTAAACTAATATACTTTTTATCTATTTTAAATATAATATGAATATTTGAATATTCCCAAATGTATGCAAGGTTTTTGTTAAGATACAGCAGTTGGAGTCAGGCAGGTGCTTGGACTAAACGGCTTCAGTGTGTATACAACCCACCTGTGTACTCAAACACACAATAACGTGTGTATCCTCCCCCAGGGACGCACCACGGCCCCACCCTCTGGGCGGGCACCAACTCGGGCAGCGTGTACGCCTACGCCCTGGAGGTCCCGGGTGTTGGCTCTGGGCCGGGCAGGGGAGGCGAGCCCGGCAGTGGCAGCGGGGGGGGAGGGGGCGGGGCCGGCAGCAGCGTGGAGGCGTTGCTGGGGAAGGAGATCCAGCTGATGCACCGCGCCCCCGTGGTGTGGATCTGCGTGCTGGACGGCCGCGGGCGCCCGTTGCCGGAGCCCTACGAGGCGTCCCGGGACCTCGCCGCCGCGCCGGACATGAGCACCGCCCACTCGGTGCTCATCGCCTCGGAGGAGCAGCTCAAGGTGCGGGGCGGAGGGGAGGCTCTTGGGGTGGGGGTTTTCCCGCCTAGTTTCTGGATGTCGTGGGTGGGTGAGGGTTTGGGATTGTTATTAACTGTGACAATATTTCTATAAGGTATAATGTGGAGACGTCCTAGGTTCTAGTCGTACCTGCAGAGATCACTCGGGGAAAAAAACAAACATCCTGAAGTGTTTCTTTCTATATGTATTGATACCATTTGTTTAATATTATTATGGGATTGTATGCCTTTTGGTGGAGATGCAAGAAAGGGAGAGGGGAACGGCAATGCTGCATTGTGCCGTAGGCGGGCATCGAACCCGGGTCCTATAGCCTACGGGGTTAGCGCTCCAGTGTGTCGTTTGACTCACCCAGCCATCCTGCCCCCAGGTGTTCTCCCTGCCCAAAGTGAGTGCCAAGACCAAGTTCAAGCTGACGGCCCATGAGGGCTGCCGCGTGCGGCGGGTGGCGCTGGTGGCGCTGAGCTCGGCCGTACAGGAGGACTACAGCGAGCACACCCTGGTCTGCCTCACCAACCTGGGGGACATGCACCTCTTCAGCGTCCCGGCGCTCAGGCCCCAGGTCAGGGGAGGGGGGGGGCTTTGGTTACTGTTGTGATTTCCTTGTTTTTTTTCTGGAATGGATGCGCAGCGTTGACACTTGAATGCGAAATCAGGAGGGCAAAATCGACTGAGTAAAATCCGGACACAGATTTTACTTAGCTAATTTACAGCTAATTTACCCGCAAAAAAACCATCCTGGTAAAAAAATATCTGATGAAATGACGCTGGTTTGATGAGAAGACCTCGTCGTTCTTGATGTTTGAATGTGGCGGTAGAGCTCCCATCATTGTCGAGGAGAGCAATGGAGCTGAGCGCTCTATCCGTGCATTACATTGAACGGATACACATTTAGCACTGCATGAAGGCCACAGCCAGTCAGAGCCAGTGCAAAGAGATTTCAGCAAAGCTGCTCATGATCCCAGTACAAATCATTAATGGAAAACATCTGATGAACAACAATATTTGTAATCTATTTATTTACAAATAATTAGAGTATCTTTTCTCATATTGTAATGGCGACTATTTCAAAATCCCACCAGTGGTACATGTACCACAGGTGGACAAACATTAGCTCATGGGATCACAATGTGAGCACAATCTGATCTGGGACGGTCCAGACCTGACGGTTAATGCTTCCTTGCACCATCGGGTGATGTAACCAAGACCTTTGTCTGCCTGGATGGCGGACTGTCCTTCTCTCCCACTGTCTGTCGGTCTCACCGTCCTCTCACTGTCCTGTGTGTCTGTCCTTCTGTCGCACTCTGTCTGCAGAGTGGGAGGTTTTTTATTTTTTGTTATTAAGTGTTCATTTGATTGAATTATTCTTTACGGCGAGGCCTTACTAATCTGACCTGAGGTGTGGTTCTCTGCAGGTGCGCTACGACTGCATCCGGAAAGAAGACATCAGTGGCATTGCGTCCTGCGTCTTCACCAAGACTGGCCAGGGTGAGGAAGAGTCAATAGTATTGTATTCATGTTATGACCTCTCAGGATGAGGAAGAGTCAATAGTATTCATTTTATGTTATGAACGCACTCGGTGAGGAAGAGGAGCATGATATATTAGTAATGATTTCATTTAATATCCGATGGTAGAAATATAAAGTAAACAAACACTGAAGTCCAAGCTAGAAACTGTACTATTCCTGGTTCTATTTTGAATTGATCACATACTGCATCGTAAACTGCTTTTTGCATTTTCTTTGTGGGGTGTTTGTGTGGAGCTTTTTGTATTCAAGTGTTTGTGTTTGACTATAAATTGCTCATTGACTCAGTTGTCGTTCGTATTCACCCATGTACGTGTGTGTGTGTGTGTGTGTGTGTGTGTGTGTGTGTGTGTGTGTGTGTGTGTGTGTGTGTGTGTGTGTGTGTGTGTGTGTGTGTGTGTGTGTGTGTGTGTGTGTGTGTGTGTGTGTGTGTGTTGTATTTAAGCGTTTGTTTTGGACTTTAAATTGCTCTAGACTTGGTTGTAATTCCTTTTCCCCCCGCTTTAACTATTGTGTGTGCCCATCCCCTCAGGGTTCTACCTGATCTCCCCCTCAGAGTACGAGAGGTTCTCCCTCTCGGCCAAGGTCATCACAGAACCACTCTGCTCCCTGCAGCTGGACCGCCCGCTGGAGCACACGTCAGCCAGGTAGCACACACTCGCACATCTATGCACATGCACACGCCCTAAATGTACTATTTTGACATGCATTTACTGATATATTGTCATATATTATGCTTTGGATTCTTAGGATAACAAATATATTCTTTATTTTATTTGGAAAAAGATGAAAAATATATATTTTAGCATATTTTTTATACTCTAATATATTATAGCATACTTACTCTAAAGTTCAACCAATTTGTTGCTCAAATGTCGTAGTTGCTAGTTTGTGATTGGTTGAGCCAGCGGGTAAATAGTGTGGTCTCTGCTGTAATGAAATGATTGTGTGTGTGTCTCCAGTGATGACCCCGCAGCACAACCACGGGCCAACGGAACACACAAAAACCAATTGGATCAAGCTGAGGGTAGGACGCACAAACACACACATGCTCTTCTTCTGTTGCCTTTTCATCCCTCTCCCTCTTTTACTTAAAAAAAATCCAAACTCTTAATTCCCTCTCTTTGAGCCCGGCTTACTCTCTCTCGTTCTTTCGCTCACTCAACCTTCCAGAGAAGGCTTCATGGGGCCTCCCTTAGCTCTCCACGGTAACAAACCCTCCCCCCCCTTTCCTTCTGTTGCCGCTGGAACCTCCAGAATTCTATTGGCTGCTGGGAAACTGACACAGTGGACCAGTGGACTATATTTTAGGGCTGGGGGAGTTGTCGAAGGTCTAGCCAAACAATGCAGAATATTTTGAATAAGCCCGTCGGTATACATGTCGATTATATAGAGTCACTTCTGAAGTTGTTTTAACTATCTAGTTAGATTTGTCATTAGGTATTATTTAGACTTATTGAGAAGTTCATATACTGCATTTGGGTCTTGGGTTTTAATAGCTAATCCACCCATGGATTGGTAGTGGAGAAGGAATCCCCATCTTTTCATCGTCAATTTAAAGTTCATGACATCCTAATTCTATGAACTATAAATCAGCGCAATAACTCCTCCAGCTATTTCTCTCCGGGTGCCGTCAGTGGCTGTAAAACGCTTTAGAACAAACCAATCCCTCCTCCCTCCCAAGCCTGTTTATCGGACGCTGCCTACAAATGAACATATTTTACCGCTGTTGAAACGTGCGTCTCCCGCGTGTGGTCAGACACCTTTTTAAACAGGGCTTCAGCGTAGATTATACTTTGCCGCTGTGGGTGTTTATAGTTCTACCTCCGAGGTTGTGTGTTGGTGGCCACACATTTGGAGTCATTTGGAGTTCTTTATAATGTAAAGATCTAGGGCTGAACGATTAATCGAATTCAAATCAAAATCGCGATGAAATGGAACACGGTATGCAAATCGCAAAGGCTGCGATAAAAAAACAAATAAGTGATTTGCTACCATTACTGACTGGAAATCAGTACGATTTATTTATTTTTATTTAATTCCATAGTTAAAGAAGTTTATAATATAAATTAAACTCAAAACATCGGCCTGGCCTAAAGGAAAGAGCAGTTTTTATGTTGACTGCTTCCAATGTTCACACATTAAGGAAGCAAAATCGCACATTAAATCGCAATCGCAATATTGGTCAAAATAATCGCAATTATTATTTCCCCAAATCGTTCAGCCCTATAAAGATCTGTATCGTGTGTTGTACGAAATAATCTTTTTGGAGCGTTCCTTATAGTAGATCTTGGCTCTGCCCCATGTTGTTGTCAAGGTCAGCTGAAGTCCATACAAAAGAATTAGCAAAAAAAAGGTTGCAGGAAGGAATGTTTGCAAAAGAGAGGCAGAGAGGTGCACATGAGCTACGTCTTAGTCCTCCTTTAGCTATGCCGGTTACACCTTAACTGCAACATACCAACACCATGAGCTACAGAAGTTACAAGGAACCATTTTCCACACAACACGAATGGGAGTTGTTTTGGATGCAGCGTGGTTCAGCTCAGGTTGCCATGCACCAGTACACGTAAACACGTAAAGAGAACTGCACGGTGGTGGTGTAATGTACGACCTCCGACCCCTCACCCCCAGGCCAGGGGGAGGATCTCCAGAGCGGCCTGTCCTCCCCGGCCCAGGACTCTCCCCTTGACTCACCGCTCAGCTTCGCAGACCTCACCCTGGACTCCACTGGGGAGCTCACGGTGGAGGACGTCCGGGACTTCCTCACGTAAGGCACTCACGCACTCACGCACTCACTCGCTCACGCGCTCACGCACTCACTCGCTCACGCATTCACTCGCTCATGCATTCACTCGCTCATGCATTCACTCGCTCATGCATTCACTCGCTCATGCACTCGCTCATGCATTCGCTCATGCACTCGCTCATGCATTCGCTCATGCACTCACTCATGCACTCACTCATGCACTCACTCATGCACTCGTGGTTCAGACGTGGTTCATTGTGTGTCTCATAGGACGGTGGACGAAGTGGAGAACAACATGAGGAACATCAAAGAGGAAGAGGGGCGCACCGCGGGTATCTTGATCAACTGACCAAGAAGGTACACACACACACACACACACACACACACACACACACACACACACACACACACACACACACACACACACACACACACACACACACACACACACACACACACACACACACACACACACACACACGTGACGACCACATGCCTTTGTTTTCCTTCACAGCCCAGACAGGGTGTAAGTACACACCTGTTTCTGATGGAGCTGGTCCACGGTGTGTAAACTTCAAAGGAGCCCTCTGTCTGAGGGCTGCACTCCACTAGCAACTACTCGCGTGTGTGTGTGTGTGTGTGTACACGTGTGTTATTGCAATCATATTGAAAAAAACATGAGTAAACAATCGTAGTTTTCTACTATTTGAGTTTTGCCACTATAACAGAATCAACCACATTGGCATGACAGACATCAGGTATCTGACTATTGTCTCTACTGCCCCCTGGTGTTGGTATCTGGAGAAACGAGCTATCCCACACTTGGTGGTTCTCCATTAGTGTTTGATGATATAAATGCAGATGTCACTGCAGTGTCTCTGCAGTGACATCTGCATGAGGAATACATTCAGAAATGCAGTAGAGAAAATGAACCATTCCTGAAACTGTTCACCTTCCGCAACGCCTGCGTCAAGCTTGCTTTATTTTGACTTGCGTGTTGTGGGAGGACGTGTCCTCATCTACATCACTTTATTGTCGTTGAAGCGTCTTGGCCGTCGCCTGCAGTTGTCCAGTGGAGGCACCGATGACCGACCACACTGCTAAATAACAGAACAAGCAGCGGACATGGATACTTCTGGGTACGCCCCCAACCGTACCTCCTCCTCCTCCTCCTCCTCCTCTTCCTCCTGCTGCTCCTCCTCCTCCTCCTGCTCCTCCTCTTCCTCTCAGTACAACAGCACAGCCCCCACACGCCCATCCACTCTTAACTATGGACACGATATTAGAAGAACGAAGCGTGGACAGAAGAAAACAAGTTCCCTACAGGGTGGACCCCCGTCTTCTACAGAACCACTCGGTAACGTGACCTCAACCGCCCTACGAGTATGCCAGGACGCACAGGCATGCATGTGGACCATGGATTACATGGTCCATGGTTGGTGAGCAATGCCCCTCCACTCCCCTCCTCCGCCTGGCCGGTTCTGGGTGAGGCAGAACTACCCTTGGCAGGATGGCACAGCCTGCTGGCACTGCTCTGTGGATCTCTCTCTTTGTGTCACTCTCGCTCTGTCACACACTCGCTCTCTTTCTCTAACTCTCTCTCGCCCTCCCCCCCCCACCCACCCACCCTGTCTGCCTACCAATTAGGGAGTTCTTAATGTTTTCTTTCTTCCAGGGCAGAACTATGGGTGCTGCTGTGAGTTGATAAACATCTCTCTCTTAACGGAGCCCCGTCCCCTCCTCGGTATCGGGGGTCCTCTAGGTGCTGCTTTGGGGGGCTCTTCCACTGGTGCTCTCTCCTCAAGAACAAACTGTCCGTGTGCACAACAGTAGACTTACTGGAACTGTGAGGCACGCTGCGAATTACAGCCACAAAGCAGCCCTCCTCACACCCCCCCCCACCCCACCCCCTCCCACCGCTCCCCCATAACTATAAACTGTGAATCGGTTGAAGAGAATGAAAGGGAACAATTGTAGCATTCACCCGAGTTAGACTCTTTTTGTTTTTTTTGGTTTTCTCCCGAGAGATCTGACCGGTCTTCTTTGAGCACTGGGAGCTTATAGCGTTCCCCGCCGTGTCGTTCCAGCCAGAATTGCTAACATACCTTTTGCAATGGAGCAGGACCCTAATGAACTATGTTTGTATCTGTCTTAATAACTTATAATGAAGAGCCACACTAACCGCAGTGGGGACCGAGGCTCGCCGTTTACCCCCGGATGGGGAAAGGGTGCAGGGGGTACTGCAGTCGTTTGTCTGAAGACGTTGATGTCCGGATTAGGGCCAGCTTCTGGGCTAGCCGGTTGTCATTTCGAAACGTTTTTTTCAGGGTGTTTTTGAAGAAAGGATGTAGATAACTAGGGTTTAGAAAAGGACTTTATTAAGGGAAACAAACAAAATACTGCAAAGTCTTCATGTTTGAGAATAGGTGGTATTGAGGGAGTTAATTGAACGTTTGAGACTGAGGGCGACACAGCAAGTATAATATCTAGAAACATTTTGAAGCCAACCATTCAATAATAAACATAATTATTATGGAGTAGTTGGCTCCAAAGTCAGGTTCTTTTTTTTTTTTTTGCTTTACATCAAAGCACAGAGAAACGGGTCTTGTGAGGATAGAAGGGAGAGGAGATGTTGAAAACAAGGCAAAGCATGGTGGAAAGCTACGGTTCAAAAAAACAGCTAATAATTCGCCTGCCAAACACAACTCCTGGGAACGTTTAGGAGTCGAGCGTGGGTGAGGAAGCAGTATCGTAATGTTTAGAGGCCTAGCGTCGCGTTCCGTGGGACGGCAGCGACGACGGAGGAGGGAAGCCCTAACCCCTGGAGTTTTAGGAAGAATATGGCGAGTGTGAATTCAGAGGGACCATGATACAGCAAGCGATTGAGCGGTTGAGTTCCGAAGAAACTTCCAGAAAGATCCCCAAAAATTCTCCCTTGAGAAAATCGTTCATCTCACGCTGGAAGTTTTTGATTTCAAGTTGGTCGGGAACACTATGTGTGATGCAGAATACAGCTGTTCAGCTCCGCGAAGTTTGTGGGATTGTTTCAATTGTGGATGGGACAATGGCCAGTGCTTGGATCCCCGTAGTCTAACAATTTATCTTCTAACTTTTACTGTGTAAAAAAAAAAAGTGTGTGTGTGTATATAAATATATATAATGTAGGTTAACAGCCTTGAATTAGGACAGACAGGTTTTATATGCAAATGATGAAGTAGTACTTCCAGACCCCACTAAAAGTAGCCTAAAAGCCTTTCAGTATTTCATTTTAGATTGCCTCGTGTAAAATATTAAAAGGGACCTCACAACTAATTTAGAACAATGGATAGGAATGGTGTTAACGCCTTTTATTTTGAAACGTGTACATTTTTGCTGAGACAAATAAGTAACACTCTGCTACAGTTTACACCACCACACCAACCGTTTATGATTCCAGGACAGGGTTGAACATTTAAATTGGGATTTTACCGTTTTTTGTTTACTTTTTTGTTTTGAGTTTTAATGGAAATTTGTTTGTTTAGAATTTTTGCAGATGGAGAATGTCAATAAAAGTATTTACTCTTTAATGTGTTCAGCTTCCTGTTTCTGAAAGGTGGGATACGTTCAGGAATGGAGAGGTTCCTGAATAGGATCCAAAACCCCAAAAGTAGATGGATGGTTATTTTATTAAAACTTCTACTCCTGATGGTATAGACGGTAGGATCATCTATTATGATCTTGACTTATTTCATCATTGTTTGATCATAGGTTTCCTAATGTTACCGTCTCATTTTTAGAACCTATACCATTAAATCATATTACCTGAAAAGAGTACATGTTGGATCAGTCAAGTATGTTTTGACTAGCACAAAGATTAATCCTTTAGAGAAGGTGGAGGCATACATTTCTTAAAAATAAAATGAGTGTTTATTTGAAGCTGAGATTGCAGTCCACCATAAGGCCACCAGGCAGTGTTTGTTAATTGCTACCTTTTGTATGCGTTCTTTGAATATCTTTCCATTATAATTTGGTATTTATCATCAACTGGAAATGATACCAAGTTTTTAAGAGACAGAATGCGGTTAATCTCCCCCAGCATTTCTCCTTAATGCAACTGGTTTACCTAAGCCATCTCATCTGCCTTTTTAAATAAAGCGTGATTTTTGGATCGAAGGTTAGGTTTTAGTGTTTGGTCTGGTTAAAGACCTCGGTGGTAACTGCTTTGAGGGGGGTGGGTGAAGGACTACATCTGCTCCTCTCTTCCAAGCACTTTGGAAACAGCAGTTCGCCTACCGCTCAAACAGATCCAGAGACGACGCAATCTCTCAGGTCATGCAAGCCACCCTCTCCCACCTTGACGTCGTAGGGGGGGTATGTCAGACTGTTGTTCATAGAGTAAAGTTTAGCCTTCAACACTGTAGTCCCCACCAGGCTGGCTACTAAATTGCATGACCTGGGCCTGAACCCATCAATGTGTGCCTAGATCTTGGACTTGTTGACTGCCAGGCCTCAGGTTGTCAGAGTGGGAGGGCACACTTCACACTCCCTCATACTCAACATTGGTGTCCCCCAGGGTTGTGAGTCCTTTGCTTTGCTCCCTGTGCACCAACGACTGTGCGGCCAGGCACAACCCTAATACAATCATGAAGTTTGCGGATGACACGGTTGTGTGGTTCCCGATCACTAACAACGATGAACGGGCCGACCTACAGGAGGTGGCAGACCTGACCACGTGGTCCCAGGACAACAGCCTCTTCCTTAACGGGGGGGAAGACCAAGGAGATGGTGGTGGATTCCTGCCCACAACGGCGCAGGAGCTACACCCACTCATGGACTACACAAACGGACAATGTGGTGATGAAGGCAAGGCAACGCCTATATCACCTCGGAAGACTCGGGGTGATCCTGGATTCCTTCTACTCTGCCACTGTACAGAGTATTACTGACTGGAGCTATATCTGTCTGGTGCAGAAACAGCTCCTGTCGGGACCAGAGGGTGATGAGATCAGCAGAGTGGACCATGGGCACCCCACTCCCCCCCCTCTGCAGGACTTTCTACCTCATACACAGTACGAGCAGAGGATCCCCATAAACCCGGTAAGTCTTTTTGTGACCCTCAGGTCATGCAGTCGCCTGCGCTGTCACAGAACACGCATACAGAGGAAGTCCCCCCCCCCCCCTCCCAGGCTATCAGAGCACGGAACTCAGTCACTTATTCTTCTCTTCCACCGCAGTACAAGTTCAACTCGCCCTGCCTTTTTTTGCGTTTCGTTGGCCAAAATGTGGCAGTCTCACCGCCGTCTAGGTTCTATGAGCTGATTCGATACTTTGTGACGTAAACAGGCTGCTGGCCACTGATAGGCCAGAGACTGACGCCACTGGACGAGCGCGACGTCCGAGGCGAGCCCTGTCTGAAGTTGCAGCCCCTCTCCGCGTTATAGCAGTGTTCATATATTTTCACAAGATGAGCAACTTATCACAGAAAGCGATATCTTATCTTTACATTTACTCATTCAACATCTTTTTCTGTCAATAATGGTTGAACCCCTGGTCTAGTATAGAACACAGTTAGAATAATTCCTCAACCATGGAGTCATTTTTCTTTCCAATAGCCAATGAATAATGAAAGAAAAACCAGACGATGAAAACCTCTGACTTAAAACTTTAATTTCTTACAAAATCCATAAATAAAGCATTTGCAGGTGGCATCGGAAGCGTGTGCATGATATCTATCACACAAACAGGCATACAATTCACTGTAAAGAAACTAAACAGAGTCCCTCACTTCTGTTTGAAAATGCATTGTAGGTAAGTATGTGCCATTCTTTTTGGTTCTTGGACTGAAACTAGATAAGATGGATGCGGTTAGAAGAAGCACATGTTCAGTTTGCTGTATGTCGCACAGATTAACACCAAGCATAACCCACTGTTACCTGTACAGGTAAACAATGAACCAATGATGTCTTTTACAATGAACCAAAGACATCTGCCCACTGTGTGCACAACCATCATTATTGGAGATATGTCTGTATGATTCAGGGTGACTCCCATTTAGAAAAGCCAAAAGTTTGATTCCAAAGATGGATAATATCAAAAGCTATTTCCCCAAATGATAAAACAAAAACAAGCCAAGCTGATACAATACTTTAACCCATGAATTTGCTTACAGTAAACAATTGCAAAATTAATACATATCAAAAAGGCAAAACAAAAGAAAAAGCAATCACCATTGGAACATTGTATGTATACAGAATGCATATGCATACATTTTGCAAACTGATTTAATTTCTCTTGGTGATCTGATTGCACATGATTAAACCGCTCAAGGTTCAGCACGATAGCGTTGACGTGGGCTCATTCAAACAGGTCATTTAAACTGTTCAATCCAACCAAAAGGCATTGCGCAACGCTTACATGCACTGATTTTGTAAATGTGCACTAGTTATCAGACTAGAGTGGGTAATTACAGCAGAATGTATGTATCTATTTTCCAACCGAATTATCAGATTTTTGACTGGGTTTAGAGTGCCCGGGTTGAGGCAGTTAATGCAGGCCCGTCTCAAGTATCTCACTCACACTCACACACACACACACACACACACACACACACACACACACACACACACACACACACACACACACACACACACACACACACACACACACACACACACACACACACACACACACACCTCGTTACGACTCATCCACCCAATCATAGCGCTGCTCCTTGGTCAACTACTCAATAAGAGACAGAAAAAAAAAAGGAAGAAAAAACGATTATAAAACAAGTTTGCATCACAACTTCCAACTGACCGATAACTCTGCATTTCCTCCCACATCGACGGCACGTAGCCCAACGAACCAGGTAAGAAAATAATAATGACCTCAATGTTCGACGGGCTGATATGTTCAGTGTGATGGACACCCTTGCCGCCCCTTTAGACTCTAGATTAAAATATTCTGTACACTTCTAGAGCTGCCGCAAAAGCACTTCTCTACTTTTTTCTTCTACTCCTTTTCTTTTCCCCCTCACACTACAAGCACGACTGCCATCCCTCCCACGGGTATAAATAAGCAACAAGTATGCAGACGCATTCTTTGTGTGGTTTAAAAATAAAGAAAGAAAACTGCGTTGACGTTCAAACCTTTCTTCTCTAACAAAACCTTTTTAAGTATAAAAATATCCGGGCAAATTTTACCTTTTTGTTTTATTTGGCCATTTGGATGTGATTGTTGCTCACCTCATAAGTCCCCTTGAGAAGAGAGAGAGAGACACACCTATAGCATTAGTAGAGCTGGTCTCTCTCTCTCCCCCTCTCAGGGTAAATGACACATGAGCGCTTCAAGCTAGCAGCTATACCGGGGGTGCCACAGCCTCATCTTCCTACTGGTCGACGACAACGACGACATGGCGTGTGTGCGTCTCTAGGCGGGCGGTGTCTTGAAGGCCCCCCAGGCGTGGAAGCAGCGTGTGAAGCAGTGGGGCTCGTTGCCCTTCCTGACCAGGCGCAGCTTGCGGGGGTGCTCCGTCTCCTTGGCGCGCATGTGCTGGATGTACACCTGCACAGTAGAGACTCATTGGGGGTGAGTGCCCACGGTGAAGACCCCCGCGTATGGACACACTGCTGCATGCAGAGCACTATATATTCTTATCCTCATTAGCGGTGACCAAAAATAGGATTTCTTGTCGCCTCCTTCAATTCTTGGGATGAAACGAGAAAAATTAGTTAAGAAATTAGTTAAATTCATAAATAATGAATAAGGTACATATTTTTTTACAATAATTATTACAAGAAAAAAAGTTCGTAATAGATAAATAAATACTTTATTACGGTAAAAATATTACATTCATTTTCCTATTCTGGTATAAATGTGGGTGGAAAGCACCCAAGATCTTTCCGTAGTCTCTTATGGGACACGGACACACGGACACACGGACACACACACACACACGGACACACACACACACACACACACACACACACACACACACACACACACACACACACACACACACACACACACACACACACACACACACACACACACACACACACACACACACACACACACACACACACACACACACACACGTACCTGGCAGGCTTTGAGGCTCAGTTTGATCTCCACCTGGCTGGTCTGCGTGCCCACCCACATGTACACCTACAAAAAGAGGAGTGGAAGAACAAACAGAGGGTCGGGGGGCTGTATGTAGGCGACAATAGCCGGCCGTGCGTCCTACGGTCTTGGTACCCCTAGTACAGGCATGTAATGTATTTGTGTTGTTCCTCATCGACACTCACCTCCTTGCCGTTGTCCAGGAGCATGATGTCGTCGTCGGCGAGGTCGTCCTGGCAGAAGTCGGAGCACTTCTCAGACACAGAGAAATAGCCCTTCTCATTGGAACACCTTGGGTTGGAGCAGATAACAGGAGTTGTCATGAACTAGATTCTATGTTTCCCCTCTTTCCTCTCGCCTCTGTGGTGGCAAAACTAAAGGCTGATAGTGACCGACACAACATTATGGCTGATGGTGACCGACACAACATTAGGGCTGATGGTGACCGACACAACATTAGGGCTGATGGTGACCGACACAACATTAGGGCTGATGGTGACCGACACAACATTAGGGCTGATGGTGACCGACACAACATTAGGGCTGATAGTGACCGACACAACATTAGGGCTGATGGTGACCGACACAACATTAGGGCTGATGGTGACCGACACAACATTAGGGCTGATGGTGACCGACACAACATTAGGGCTGATGGTGACCGACACAACATTAGGGCTGATGGTGACCGACACAACATTAGGGTGTTCTGGCAGGACAGGCCTGTATTTCAGGTCATGATGATAAGTGGTATGACTGTGCTATGGTGACCGCAAGGAGCTCATCTAGGGGGAACAGCCAACCAAATGTATTTTGAAGTCAGAGGAGTGAGTGTGCAGCTCACCTGAAGAGTCGAGCATATTTCATGTAGTCTGCGTCCTCGTCGTACTGCTTCTGGGAACCAATCCCAACCCAGAAGAAGTTCTCCGGCTCCTCCCCCTCGTTAATCACCTAGCAACCACAGCCATACACAAGAGATTCAACTTTGAGCACTGGCGGAGCTACCGGTGAAACCCCCTTGTCTTCGTTCTCCCTAGCCCCTCTACCGCCGTCCTCGGCCCCCCACCCCTCTTGTAACCTCCTCTACCCACACCTCTACCTCTGTTAATGTCTACCACCACCCAAAGCTTTCTGCGGGGCCACCTGCCTTCTCCACGGCGGTGGTAAGGTCCTGTCACCTGTTTGCTGTAGGTGTCGTCGAACATGCTGTTCATGATGTCCTCGGCCAGCTTGGCCTCGTCGGGGTCTGCGGCGCGGCCCACCCACGTGTACACGATGCCCTGGTTGTCTGTGCTCTCAAACGGCACCTGGGAACCCACCCCACACACACACACACACACACACACACACACACACACACACACACACACACACACACACACACACACACACACACACACACACACACACACACACACACACACACACACACACACACACACACACACACGTTTACAAAGGAAGCAGCTGCGCTTTGAAAGAAGACACGTCGTGCTTATGGGGTGACTAGACTTCGGAACGCTCTTCCTTTAAGGAAAGGGGAATCTGGACTTTTAGGCTTTTGGGAAACACTGCCTGTTTTCTGTTTGGATTTTTACGTTCTGAACCGTCTTTTTTAAAGTGTTTGTAAATGAGTCTTTGACACCTACTTGCTTCGTTGCTGTGTGTAATAACTACCATTGATGCACTTTGGTGCATCTATACATTCTAATCTTAGTGTTGGTTGGGGTGCTGTGTAGCAGAGTGAGGTATATCCATACATGTTTTCAATAGCGTAGCTGTAACTGTAATGCAAGAGGGCCAATCTGCACCTTGAGGATGAAGCAGAATTCTGAGTTCAGGTTGCTGGAGTCCGTTACAATCTGGATGGTCCTGAAAGACATACGAAGATCTTCTGGTTAGTTACTGAGATGTAGGACTAGTAAGTTACGGAGGGGTTTCAGACTAAGACAGCTAGTTTGTAACCAAAGTATGTGGGACTCGACTATCAAGCCCTTTTCACACATGCCGTTTCCCCTGCAATGTTCCAGAACATTTCCTGCATGGCGTCTGGACCTAGTAACATTTCCGGTACGCCGCAGATACGGCTGTGTTGTGATGAAAGCGTTACGTTACCAGGAGAAAAAGGTCCGTCTGACGTAAGACTCTTTAATGTTTAGCAAGCGAACCAATCACAAGATCCCGTTGAGGATTTATTTGAATCTGCGACTGTTTATCTTAACATATCCATATAGCTTATTTTGTTAGCAAATAAGCTTCTATTTTTTTAAGAAAGGCAGGAATTTGAAAATTCCCTTCATAAGTAGTTGATCCCTTAATAGTTTGAGATTTTCAATTTGGTCATCAAGGTTTGTGAGATGTTTGAGACTTGACCAATATATTTTAAGATGTTGAAAGTGTGTAGTGTGTGTGTAATAAGCCACCTGGTGCAGAGTGCGCTGCCATTGGTGCGGATGTGGTAGAGTGAGGGCTGGGCGGCGTCCATCTTCTGCTTCCTCTTGCCCTTGTGTATGATGAACTTCCTCTTGAAGTGAGACAGGAACTTCAGGTTCTCCTGTTGCTGGGTCATGCGCACAACCTGCAGGGAGGCAGGATAGAGAGGAAAGCAGGGAGGAAAGGAAGGAACGCAAAACAATCCACAAAGACCTTTAGACATGGCTGGCAAAAGTCCCCTGTATTTAAACATCGAGTAGACTGGTTGACTCTTTCTATTTCCAATAAAAAGTTATACTAACAGATTAACGGAAAAAAAAGGAAGAAAGAAAAAAAAAAAGAGAGTAAAAAAAAGAAAAAAACAATACTTGAATACTTGAAAATCTTGAATATACAGAAATTGTTCCTACCTCCAGCTTGCCGGGAAAGAGGCTCTCAAATTTCTTCTGCAGGGAGAAGGTGAAGGTGAGCCAGCCCATGTTGGAGGCCTGCCGGCCCTGCCAGAAGTACACCACGCACTGGAAGTCTTCCTCAGTCTGCCGCTCCTCCTCGTCCTCCCCCTTCCCACCTCCTCCACCTCCTCCGCCCTCCTTCTTCTCTTTATCATCGTCCTCGTACTCCACCGCCACCCAGTACCTGCGAGGAAGAGAAGGCTGATGAGTAGGAAGAGGAGGCAAACTCTGGGCCTGTGCTGCTCCACTGCTAGAACGCGCATTCATATTCCCGCTGGGTACAGGCATTCCCACACCAAGGACATGCGTAAGTTAGAGTATGTAGCGTTATAACATGGTGAGGGTGGGCTCCTCTGAAGAGGCAGATCTAGCACGCGCTATTGCTAGTCGTCAAAAATTGCAAATTGATCACAAAGTTGCCCCGTGTGCCTTGTTACCTTAGCGGGGGTATCGTGTCGGTCATCTTGTATGATATTTGAACCGCTACTTGCTTTATGCAATGGTTGGTTTCAATTGACTTTAGTGAATAAATATGAATTATTTCAAAACAAAAATGATTTGGTCTCCATCAACTTTTCCTCTTGACAAGGACATCTTGCAGGTTGAAGTTAGCCTTTAGCAGGTTTTTTTATTAACCTTAATCTAAATCACTAGGGGCGTAGTTGCCTGGTTCAGCAACTCGCACCAGCAACAGCACCAGTCGTGTCTGTTGGACTGAAACAAGCATGAAGTCATTAACCTTTCTACTATCCACACACAGTTACCTGCAGAGGAAGACGTAGCAGTCTTGCGTGTTGAAGTGTCCAAACTCCTCTTCTGGCAGACGGGCAAACTTCTTGCCCTCCAACACGAATCCCTCCATCCCGTCCAGGTCCTCGTTCCACTCCTCCATCATGGGCTCCGCCTGACGGGAGGAGGGAGTTTATCTCATGGCCCAGTGACGAATGTTGACGACCAGATAAACAGCTGTGAGACCAGACCCGGCCTCTGTGTGTGTAGATGTTTTTACACTGCCAGACATGCCCGTCTTATGCACGCCTTTTTCCCGGGCATTGGTCCGCGCGGTGACACTGCCCGAGGTAAATTGCCTGCTTGAGTTAGCACCTCAATCTACCCTCCCGGACCCTGCACACATTGGCGGTTTCATTTGATGTAAATGCTATTAGACGCCTCCGCGGCTGCAGGGGGGGGGGGGGGGCTTGGGTAGAGGTGTCGCTGCGCTGTCTCTACAGCAGCGCAGCGATATCAACATAAGTAGTTCTAACTGGAGGGAGGGGGAATCAGCGAGCTGTCACATTAAACAAAGACGTTGAAAGATGGTGCAATCTACAAGAGAGACGCAGAGGAACGTTCCTTACGAGGCCTTTGTCGGGATAAAAAACAAGCGGTCAGCAAAATAAAGAATATGTTGGCGTTTTTGCACTTGTAAATAGTTAACCGCGTTTGTAACCTACGCTCAGATGTGAACTCATTCTTGCATGCGGGTGTCTTCATTCATTAAAAAAATATATAAACATCCGGGAGCATGCAAATTATTCTTAAAGAGGTCTAGATCTCCCTTCTCCAGTGAACCAAGAAAGCCGGCGCCGTGACGAACGGGGGGATTTTACCCCCCTCCGTTTCACACAGGCAAGACGGTGAAATTGCCGGGCGTGCCAAGCCGCGACCGAACCGGCTTGGCAGTGTAAAAAGGCCTTGTGGGACCTACCTCTGTGAGGGGCATGGGGGGTTGTCTGGGGAGGAAGAGGGCAGTGAGGTCAGCCTTCATCTGGTCCTTCTGCTCCGCATCCTTCTTCACCTGTGTGTGTGTGTGTGTGTGTGTGTGTGTGTGTGTGTGTGTGTGTGTGTGTGTGTGTGTGTGTGTGTGTGTGTGTGTGTGTGTGTGTGTGTGTGTGTGTGTGTGTGTGTGTGTGTGTGTGTGACAAAAAGAGGCAGATGAGCAAGACACATCTTTCCCGTTTAGGAAGAGGTTGTGAAGATACATGCGAGTGGGCCAGAGTGCACACAAGGCACGGACGTTCACCTTGCCCTGTAGGCTGCCGCCTTGTTGGACGGTCTCGGCGGCTCTGGTGTAGTCCACCTTCAGCACGTCATCCCAGTTCTTAAACTTGGACTTGTACACCTTGGGAGAGACAGAGAGGCATTCATAAAAAGTCACGATTTTAAAGTCATCATAAAAATGGACACAACAAAGGTCAACATCAATCACAGTACAACATAAACCCCCCCCCCCCCC
This sequence comes from Melanogrammus aeglefinus, assembly GCA_900291075.1. Lineage (NCBI taxonomy): Eukaryota > Metazoa > Chordata > Actinopteri > Gadiformes > Gadidae > Melanogrammus > Melanogrammus aeglefinus. Next base: position 164,092 of record OLKM01000911.1, read on the forward strand.
CCCTCCGCTGGGCATGCCCCCCCGAGCGCCACACACCTGGCACTCGGTGCCCTCCAGGTTGCGGGTGACGAGGGCGTGCTTGGGCCGGTGCAGCATGGAGCAGATCTCCTGGCCCAGCTTGAGGGCCGCCGCCCGGACCAGCCGGGGGGACTTCCTCCCGATCCAGATGAACACGTCGGACCAGCAGTCCAGGATATACACCCCCTTAGTGTCCAGCAGGGACTGCAGCTGGAGGGGGGAGGGAGAGACGGAGAGGGAGACAGAGAGACAGAGAGACACACAGAGAGAACAGAGACACAACACAGAGAGACAGACAGAGAGAGACACACACAGAGAGACAGAGAGACACACACAGAGAGACAGAGAGAGAGACACACACAGAGACAGAGAGAGAGACACACACAGAGAGACAGAGAGACACACACAGAGACAGAGACACACAGAGCCACACAGAGAGACAGAGACACACAGAGAGACATACAGAGAGACACACAGAGAGACAAGAGACACACAAAGAGACAGAGACACACAGAGACAGAGAGAGAGAGACACACACAGAGAGAGACAGAGAGAGACACACACAGAGAGACAGAGAGAGACACACACAGAGACAGAGACACACACAGAGACAGAGACACACACAGAGACAGAGACACACACGGAGCCACACAGAGAGACAGAGACACACAGAGAGACAGAGACACACACAGAGACAGAGACACACAGAGAGACAGAGAGAGAGAGACACACACAGAGAGACACACACAGAGACACACAGACGTAAAGAGGCCACGGTAGAGCCAACAGGAGTGAGAACAGAACTCCCTTCCCTCGGTGGGTGAATGACGGTGCTCTAGCCTCAGAAGCTTCCTTACCAGTCGGAGCTCGGGCAGGATGTCCAGTTTGACCTTGCTGTCCTTGTGCTCTACAGACAGCTTGTAGTTAACCTGAGGTAGCTCGAGGTAGCCCAAGCCCAGGCCCACCTGCACACACACACACACACACACACACACACAACACACACACACATGCACACACACACAGTCAACACACACACACCACACACACACACCACACACACACACACACACACACACACAAGAATACATCACCACACATGAATACGGTACACAATGGTCCCAGAGCCTGTCTACTTCAATCCACTGAAGCTGCTCCACCGACCACGAGCCATCACTCAGCTCACTCTAGTTTTGCCTTTAAGGCAGAATTTGGAAGAAATGCCAAGAGACTGTGAGCCTTTTAAGTGAATCATAAATATTGACACTGACAGTATATCTTTTCTTATACAATGCTTATCCTTTTACTAATGCTCTCATCACAATTGTCTGTTCCTGCAAAAGACCAATAAACAAAGTAAAAAAAAACACTTAACAATTGGCCCTTTGTCCCATCATGCCAGTTGGTCGTACCTTGTAGAGTTTGGGTCTGACGGGGGAGAAGTCTTCCGGGACGTGTTTCTTGATCTCCTCCGGCTGGCCGCCAAGGGCCTCCCAGAAGCCTGCGGGCTCCTGGCTCTGCCCCAGTGTGGTGATCTCTGCTTTGCCCTTCCGCTCGTTCTTGTTGATCTTCTCCGCAAACAGCCTGGGCACAAACAAACACACTCACACTTTAATCATTTGTGCTGCTTCTGCTCAATGTCCAGTATTACTTCATCCTTTCATTGTAGTGGTTTTTCTGTTAACAGGTGGCAGTGGGATAGTCGTCTCTCAGTTGAAATCACATCTCTTAATTCCCTGAGAATCTCTAACGATGAAAGTGTTTGCAACTGGATAAATAGTAAAACATCTAGATTCAATACCCAGTCCCAACCACAACAAGGCACCAAACCAAACTGCCACCAACAGATGATAAAGTGAGTGTACGTGCAGGTGTTTTTCTTTCTTTACCTAGCTTTGGTGGTCCCACTGAGTGTGGCGTTGCTCCCCCTCCACACGAAGATTTCTAGGCCCGTGTCCAACAGGAAGACAAACCTACCGCAGTGAGAGGAAAGGAGAAAGTGAGAGGGTTGCTATGGCAACACAGAATATATGGAGATGAGAGTATGTGTGTATGCGACACTCATACTCTCATCTACAAAAAATCCTCTTAGGGGGACAGTGAAATATTTTTCATTGTGCGTGTGGGATGTGTATTCAACAAATTATGCGCGATTGCTGAAATGAGTAAGTGAGTCTCACCGTGGGTCAAGAGATGAACCTTTTAGTGGCACAGATTCCAGACGGATATTCCTCTTGCCATAAACCCTGTATAACCTGTTAATAACAGAATGATGGAGACAAAATGAGGTACAGCATGACAAGTATCACATAGACATCAAATACACACATTTGACCCATTACCCAAACTAGTTTGGTTATCTAATACCATCTCACTATTGACCAGGGAACGTGGTTTGTATGTAAACTTCCGAGTTCAAAATAGTATCTTCAGCAATGCACTTCCCAATACAGATCAATTCCAATCGAAAAATTCCAAATGTAATACAAGAATCCCAGGTATCGACTTACTTGACAGGATAGTTTGTGTCCTCCACCGTGTAGAAGCCACTGGCCGTTCCTCCCTCAATGTAGGAGATCTCATTATCAAACACCTACACACACACACACGAAAATGAGTTGGAGACATGCTCCCGATTGCATCGAGATCCATTTTGACACGCATTTCACTGATATGCGACAACGATCAAGCTCACAGATAGGCATTCGAAACTACCCTGATCACTCTAGATCAGACGTGATCGCCTTGATCCCCTTGAAACAGTCTTACAAAACCCACAAAACGGAAGGACATATGGATGGTTTCAATGTGACCAAGGCCAGACTGAACGGTGTAGAACATGAGAAGTGGAGGCCCTCCTGAGGCTACCCTCGGAAGTCCCCAGGTCCCATACCAGCGTCCCCCCCCTGTATATGTTTGCATGAGCGTGTGATGCGCGTGTTTCTACTGCACGCACGGCGTTGAACTCCTCGCTCTCGTCTCCCATCTCCTCCCGGATGGTCCGGCACTCGGCGCCCAGGAAGTTGCGCAGGTTGACAGCGTGGATGGCCGAGCCGGCCTTCTTGTCCAGCGTGGCCTCCTGGCCGATCCAGTAGAAGATGTGCCAGTTCAGGGCGCCGTTGTCGTCCAGGAACGTCTGCACCGGGGGGGACGGAGGTTAGAAGAATGTACGATGGTTGTAATAACGGTAGTAGCAGCCGTTGCCCTAGTAAAGGTATTAATAACAGCATAGTAGTCATTTTAGCAATATTATTAGTGATGGGATGAGCATCAGTCGCATTGGCTATTAGAAGCCCGTAGTATTCATTCTAAAGAGTGGGATTTCACAGAGCCTTTTGAGGTTAATATCTTTTGTACAAATGTGTCCTGGACAAGATGTAACTGGATTTCCCTGGCATTAGCAGTAGTCTGGTCTTAGCAGTGTCAATAGTAGTGATATTAGCAAGAGGCTGCCATTGTCATTGAATGCTTTTTGTATTAGCATTTTGCGGGAACAACACTGTAGCAGCGCAATTTGCAGTTCGATTAGAACTAGCAGCACCAGGGGTTGCATTCTTATCACACGCTCCAAGCCTTTCCAGGAATAACAACAGTAATAGCATTAGCCGTATTATTAGCAGTTAGCAGGTGCAGCGACAATGTTGTAATGTTATCATTTCTCGGGATACCTTGAGGATAATGTAGCAGTCAGCCTCGTAGAATTTTCCATGAAGAGCTTCATCCACAGGCATGGGTATAAAGTTCTCTATCTGCCACACAGTCACACCTGGGATCTATTTAGAGGAGAGACAGATGGAGACATCATGACATCATCATAGCACACTAATATGGCTACTCAAACTCACTGCTATAGAGCCTTTAAACAACAAAATTGTTATACCAAAATATGACCTTTTTTTTTTACATGTAAGCATCCTAATTCATGATGGCCAACTTCCATGAACTCTTAAGATGTTTAAAGAAATTGATGCAAGTCATGTTGAATAAAAGTATCCCTCGAGATATAACTCTTGTTATATCTCTTCTTGTCTTTTTTAATCTTATTTCCTCTCTTCCTATAGCTACTGAGATTTTTTTTTGAGGAAAACGATAAAATCCCATCCAAGAGAGGAACCCAGTCCATACATGTCCAACGTCCTCCGGGAAGAACTCAGAGTAATCCAGATGAGATTTCTCCAAACTCTTGTCCCATCGTCGCGTCTTCAGGTCACCATACTTTGCGTCTCCGTTCTCCTATTGGAAACAAGGGGAGAAAAAGAACCGCGCTTTATCCAACCCATTAATCCCTACCTAGCTGTGAGCTGCACAACCACTAGATGGCCACATAAGTCACGTTTCCATCTAAAAAGGTGAAGCAAATCTTTAGAAAGTTCGCAAAAAAGAAATTTGAATTAGGTGCGTTTCCATCAAGTGGTTGGAGCGGAAACCTACACACATTCAGGGCAGGTCCTATCCTCCTGATAACATGCTCTCTCTTAGATCCTGATATATAGTGGAGTGTTGTTTCTTTGCTGAAAGCAAGGAAGTTTTGAAGACTATTCACCACGCCATTCGTTTCAATGGGAATCGCGACGGTCTATACTTTCAACATAAAGTGTACATATATACCACGTTTTCTGATTACAGCTGAATGCATTTTCCACAATGTACCAGCTCATATATATATTCATATATATATATATATATATATATATATATATATATATATATATATATATATATATATATATATATATATATAGGATGTCTATGTATACAAACGCTTAAAAATATATTGACGCTACAAGTTGATGTCGGCAGGGTTGCTATGGCCGGTTGTTATGCCGAAATCCAACCCAGTCTCACCAAAATGCGTACAGATCGCACGGTTTGCCATGCGTGCAGTACATACGCCAAATGACCGTTTCGCGTACATATGATACGCAAAACCCAGCATTAACTACCGTGGAGGGCGGATGCGGTCGCATACCACGCATCACTTTATACCCATACCGACGTCACCAGCGATGCATGCTGCATTGAACTTTACTCCGAATTCGGGAATTTCCAGCTTCCGATAAGGAAAAGTGCAATAAAATGGTTGTTAAAGTCTGAAATTCGGTAGTACGTCACAGCCACAATTTGACACCGTTAAACTGGCAAGAAAAAATATACGCATCCGCCCTCCACAGTAGTTAATGCTGGGTTTTGCGTATCATATGCACGCGAAATGGTCATTTGGCGTATGTACTGCACGCATGGCAAACCGTGCGATCTGTACGCATTTTGGTGAGACTGGGTTGGGAAATCGTAAGGACGTCCTGTGTGTTCAATGTTCGCTACATCACAGCTGTATCGAAAAGTGTGTTTCCATCTCCCATTTCGGGCATTTACTCTCTTTCACATTTGTCAAAAACCACCTCAAGCGAGTGGATAAACTTTTTTTTGCGAATTAGAGGATTTTTATGCAAATTTTGGTGTTTCCATCACCGTTTACAGATTCAATACTTCAAAATTCACATAGAAAAATCAGGGGAATGGAAACGCAGCTATAGGCTCATTACCTCTTGGTTCTTCTTGTCGTGGGCCACGTCGCTCATGCCCTTCAGCACCTGCTTGGCCTGGTCATCCTGGGCCGAGTCCTTCCTTCTCCTCAGCCTCATCTTTCTCGCCATGGGGTCGCGAGGGGTGGCGCCTGCAAAGAGGGGGGGTCAAATGTTGGTTATTTTAATGTTGGAAGTCAAACGCAAGCGCACGTGCACACACACACACGCACACACACCTCCTCCGGCCGCAGCTATGGTAGCGGGCGAGGCTCCAGCCAGCCTGAGCTGGTTCTGCAGGGAGAAGTCGATGTTGTAGAACTCAGCCGAGCGGTCCATGGGCTTAGGAGGCATCACCAGGTTTGGGTTCTCCCGCACGTCTAGGATCTAACGAGACAAGAGAGTGGCTGGGTCCATAAAGCTTGACAGGATGTATTGGAATATCTGCAGCTCGTACCGGCACTTGTGGGCGACAGTAATGTGATCATGCTAAATAAAGTCTGAGTTGGTGTTTATAAGCGTTTTCCTGTGTGTGTGAGAGTGAGGGAGGGAGACAGTGAGAGAGCGACAGACAGACTGGAACCAACCATGCTCAAACCAAGACACATAATGGACAAAAACATTCACCACAGGAAAGCCACAAGTCAGAGTTCATTGTGATGACCATTACTTTGTATACCGTGTGTATTCAAGTCACTGTTTACAAGCCCTGCTGCAGTAAGGTGATAAATGTACGTAAACATTGTACATCAATGATGTGACATCACAGCCCGTGTCTTAAGTGTTTTTTATACAAAATATAAATAACGCTTACCAAAAAACTTTCAACGCAATAGTAAACGCAGAGTAAGGCTGTACGGTATGGACTACAATTGATATCACGATATGATTTGAGCCATGGACGGTAACAGTATTATATCACGGTATGTTCATTTTATCTTCTTATTTCTATATTAATGTTTCTGAAGGGGTATCAGCCAATCTGCGTTAACTTCCTGCAGTCCAGAGTGAATCGCAGCAGGAGGAGAAAGTGACTGTTGGCATTTTCGGACTCCCGGAGCTATACATCTAAATAATATGATATATATCTATCTATATAATATATAATATCACAGCCAAAAGCTGTATGCGCCTCCAGATGATATAATGAATCTTAAAGACTGCGTCGGGTTCTCGGACGTCTCTGATACTTCTACAACAAGTAAAGACTGGTAGTGGGAATTGGGGGAAAGAAACTTTGGCTTTGATTCTCTGAAGCCTGGATTGAATCGTGACTTCAGATTGATGTGGAAGGACCAGAGACGCCGGAGAACCTGACGCAGTTTTTGATTCATAATATCATCCGGAGGCGCACACAGCTTTTGGCCGTGATGTTATAGATTATAGATATTTATTTATTCTATTCTATTATTTAGATATAGATCTCCAGGACTCCCGCCGGAGCTCCCGGAGTGATTTAGAATATCTTATACAACACGGCCAAAAGCTGTGTGTTCCTCCGGATGATATAAATAAACAAGTGCGTCTCTGGAATTATGTCATTGCTTCTTTAGCGCACGTTGAGTAAAAAAAAAAGAAAAGAAAAAGAAAGCGCTCATCCACCGCTCACGTCAAAATCCATACTGTAACGCAAATTCACACCGGTGTACTCTCTAAACCGTTGATACCGTACAGAGTAGTGAGAGTAGTAAGAAAGCACAGTTAGGGGGTAAGGGCGTGATGGTGATGAGGGCGGAGGTTGGGTGGTGGTGGTAAGGATGGTGGAGATGGGTAGGATGGATCGGGGTGATGCTTGTTGTGCTGGAGGCAGGATTCGGGTGTGGGGGCCGATGGGGTTGACGGAGGTAGGATTGGGGTGTTGGGTGTGGGGGCCGATGGGGTTGACGGAGGTAGGACTGCAGCAGCGGGGGGAGGGGGGTGGTGGAGGTAGGATTGGTTTACCTCTAGGTCGGTGAGGAAGTGGATGGCTTCAGGTAACGTGACCAGTCGGTTCTTGTTGAGCACCAGCTTCTTCAGCTTACCACACCTACACAATAAAATACATCACACATGGCATTACTAAGATTTTCGATGTGCATGCCTGTCAATCAAATAATTATCTTTAATATAGGCTGGAAGCACATCGATTACCATATCAATTATTAAGTTCATATCTTACATCTTTGTTCAGGCATTGTGTGTGTGTGTGTGTGTGTGTGTGTGTGTGTGTGTGTGTGTGTGTGTGTGTGTGTGTGTGTGTGTGTGTGTGTGTGTGTGTCGTGTGTGTGTGTGTGTGTGGTGTGTGTGTGGTGTGTGTGTGTGTGTGTGTCCCACCTGCAGAGCCCCTCTGGGATGAGCTCCAGGTTGTTGTTGGCGGCCATAAACTCTGTGAGGCTGACAAGCTTTCCCACTCCAGAAGGAACCCCATCAAAATCCAGCTTGTTAGAGTTCACATACAGCTTCTTCAGCTTGGACAGCTTGCAAATGGCCGACTGAATGGCGCAGTGAAGAAATAACAAGAATTTAAAACGATATTTTCTGTCAGGGTTTAGATTCGCACTGGGGCCACCCATGTATGCCCTTACGATACTGAAAGACGAGTTGGATTAAAGCATCACAAAAAATCTATCTATTTCTTCTATCTCTTTATTGGCCAGGCTTCGTGGATTAGGGGCCTTAAATGTTGACAAGAGAGACGTGTGGGGGACAGAAGGGGGTTAAGGCACAGATATACTTAAAACTAAATAAAAATGGGCTTATTCACATTGTGCTGTCAACGGGTGTCAGACACGCCGATTTCAACAATACTTCAATATACTTCAATCTTAAAATTAAAGCATTACTTCAATTCTAAATATAACCTTTAGGGCTATGATATAATATGAATGGGGGGATGCTGGTGCCGGTTCTTACAGGCAGTGAGGTGAGCTGGTTGCGGCTGAGGTTGAGCGTCTCCAGCTGGGTCCACTGGTCGATGCAGAGGGACAGCTCCGTGATCTGGTTGCTGCTCAGGTTGAGCCTCTTCAGGCTGCCCAACGTGTACAGGCACTCGGGCACCCGGCTCAGGTCGTTGCAGGAAAGGTCCACGTCTGGCAGAACGCAGCAGAGAGAGACAGCGAGGAGAGGAGAGTGGGTGTGAGAGGGAGGGAGGGAGGGAGGAGTGCTGTGGGGGCTCATAAAGGATATCTACATGGCAATGTCAGCATGCAACTCATACGGGCACGTTGGCGGAGTACTAATCACATGAATTTGCAAAAATGTAGCCCATACTGGCAACCCCGCACGTTGTTTAACCAAAATGGATGTGTACAACACAACTTGTGGATAAAAACAACATTTGAGTGTGTTTGTGTGTGCGTGTGTACCTGCTAGGTGTGTGAGGCCCTCCAGACTGGTGGGCATGTTGCTCTGGGTCCTCTGGGTGTTTCGCAGGTGGAGGGTCTGTAGAGCAACCATGGCAGGCAGCTGGCTACTCACACACACATACATACACACACACCAACACACACACGTCAGAAATCTCTTCATGTCGAGGGACCTGGCTAGTTGTTGTTTCTTTATGGCTCAGAATCACAAATGGAAAATGTGTTCAATGCCTATACTTTCATTCGTCCGCCAAAACTTCAGACAGGAAGAGGGCTTTGTTTACCGTAGCTGGGCGTGCATGAGCGGGTTGTTGTTGAGGGCGAGCGTCTGGAGGTGCACCAGGCGCCTCATCTGCGGGGGCAGGCTGTCCAGCTTGTTGTCGCCCAGGTCCAGGTACAGCAGGTCGGTCAGGTTGATGAACAGCTGATTGGGGATGGCCTCCATGGCGTTGTGACTCAGGTTGAGGACCAGCATGTTCCTGCTGTTCTCCAGATCCCGGGGAACCTCCGTCAGCTGGTTGAAGCTCAAGTCCTGGTGGGGGTGGGAGCGGAGAAGGAGGTGAAGGTGTAGGTGGGCAGAGGTCGGCGACATGAGCCAATGTGGAGACGATACAATAGGGAATGTGTGTCGTGACGGCACGCCGGGCGCCATCTTGTGAGACAGAACCAACAGCAACCTATAAACATGGTGCGTTCAACCCCAAAATCTGACAGCTTCATATTCACTCTATAGCGTGGCTTTCAAGGCAAACCTTCAAGTACTAAATCAAGTCTTGTTGATGACTAAAACGGAATGTGTGGTACATATATTTCTCAAAAACCAAAGCTATGCAATTTGCTCAAGGATGCTACAGGTAGACTTTGGCCATTGGGTTCGAGGCCAGAACCATATATATATATATATATATATATATATATATATATAATTATATATATATATATATATATATATATGGACAAAGGTTCATTTGAACAAAGAAAAAAGAGGAAGAATCACACAAATAGTGTCCTTTCAAACCATGCCATTTCAGGGCTAGCAACAGCTAATCTGTCAAGTAACTTCAACCACCCTTCCTCTCAGTAAAACAGGAAACAGCTTCAACATGCCGATGGAAGAGAGGGTTTTCTTTCCATGAGTAAGGAGTATCTTCGTCTTTGATATTGCGCTAATCTGTAGCTAGGCAATACAAACATTTAACTTGTCTTTTATTATCATGATCTTAAAAACTTTAGCAGAACACTGGAGGAAAACCAGTTATTCAGACATCATGTTTAGGTCCTGAAAGATAACATTCACGCTAAACATCTGACCACCATGGTTTCAATTGGGAAGTGTCCTCTTTATGAGTTACACTTTGCCACGGCAACAGTACACCACTTAAACACGCTGCTAATATGGTTAAAGCAAATCAACACAAATGTTGCACAAATGTTGGCATGATACAGGTTATACTGGCTATGACAGTCAGAGGGCGACTACAAGCATGACACTGCTAAGAAAGGCTAGAAACAGGGAAGCTATTTTACCAGCACTGAGAGATGTGATTAGGCTGCAACTTATTTTAGTAGTTGTAAAACGATAATTTTTAGTTTGACTACTTATGTAGGCTAGAAAATTGTAGAAATAATCGCAAGAGTCCAAAGTGTTGTCTTGATGCCGGAATCAGACTACACGATAACAGCCCAGTTTGGACTCCATTTTTCTTTGCAGACAATATTTCAGCGTTGCAAGAAATAATGAACATTAATAATAATTAATAGCAAAGTGACAGCCCATACTGTCCTCTTTGTGATACAGAGGAATTCTCAATATTTTTTTCTTTATTTTATTTTTAAGACTGCCAAGCAAACAGGAGCAAGCAAAAGCTTAGAGAAATTAGAGACATCAACGAGAAGCTAGCAACAGCTAACAGAAGATAGAGAGATGGCTAATAGCAGTTACCAGCACTGATAGGTCATCCAGCTGGAAGATGTCATCGGGAACCCCAGAGTTTTTCAAGTTGTTGGCTCTGGCGACCACTGCCTGCACACAGAGAACACCGTAGAACCCTCTTTAGTATAAGGTCAATAAGTTAAACAAGGATTTTAGCGGGCATTTCATTATTTTTCCAAAAAGTAACCGTTGTTTGATTGACAATAAAGACAAAAATAAATAATTAAAATAAAGAAAGAAAGAAAAAGCTTTTTTTTTTACTCCGTCTCAAACAAGGGAGGGATTTCCTCCCTTAATGAAAATATTGACAATGTTGCCATGTTTTTTGTGTGTGTGGTACTGTTTGTGTTACCCTCAAATTGGGCAGGCTGGAAAGTTCTCCATGTAATGTTGTCAGGCTGTTGTGGCTCACAGACAGATGTTCCTAGGGAGAAAAAAGTAATAGTGAAGGTGAGGGTAACTGCAGAGACACAAAACACAACCACCACATCTCCATGGCGCCCTCCATGGTTTTGCAACACATAATTGAGGAATTGACACATCTGATGTAAAACACTAAATGCAATGTCCACACTAATTTGGACACATTTTAAGTCATTTTTATCTCCATCTGGGACTATTGTTCACATAACATTGTTTTACTCCATCAGAAGCAAAGATAATCATGGTAATCACATCTTATCTTAGCTTGCATTGAAGGGAACTGGAACAACAAATAAGAAAGTAGTAGATCATAGAGAGAAAATGATCCCATATTATTGTGACCATATAGATCCTAGGCAGCCGGTCAAAATAGTCTGGACATGAAAATGATAGATGACATAAACAGAAACCCTGACTGAAACGGGGAAATCACTGTTAATGTGAATGAAAAGGGCTTTGAAAATGCTGTTGACTTGAAAACAGCGTGACACAGTATGAAACACTATGTCACGTCATTTTACCCTTTTCAAGGGGTAAACGAATCATTGACTTCATCAGGTAAGCAAACACATATCTTAGATAAAGCTAGAAAAGCTCATGGTATTGACTTTCACCAAATAAAAGTTAAGTTCCAACTCATTACCATGGCTTTTGGATTAGATCATCCTTTCAGATGTGTGTGTGTGTGTGTGTGTGTGTGTGTGTGTGTGTGTGTGTGTGTGTGTGTGTGTGTGTGTGTTGTGTGTGTGTGTGTGTGTGTGTTGTGTGTGTGTGTGTGTGTGTGTGTGTGTCTCTGTGTGTGTGTGTGTGATGATTGTTGACAATAACAGAAATGGGTGAAACCCACAACATGACCCCAAAGTAAATGAATGTGAACCACTGTATCTCCCACAGGAATCATTTGCTTGGTTTGTTGGGTGCTAAAGTGAACGGCTGAATATGTCTCAATATGGAATATTGCAAGTTTACCTCAAGGGTAAAAGGTATAAAGCTTCAAAATCATTGTTTTTGTAACCCTGTAAACTTTGTATTTTCCCTTTTTCATATTATGTCCTTTTGTTTACAGTTCCCTCTGCTTCCTTTTCACTGATCAGACCTTTTCCCTCTGTGGGTTTACACTGCCAGCTCTCTCATTTGCACTGTCAAAACTATTTGTTTGCAGTTCCGACACAAACCATTCTCCTATGCAGGTTTTTATTCCATGGATGCGTGCCTATTGGTTAATGAGTTGATGAGTGACCGCTCAGTACCCAGGACATTGTTCAGTGCAGTAAGGGCAAGTTCTCAAAAATACTGTTAAGGCTCAGACACACCAAACAACGTTATAGAAGTAGCCAAGTATCTTGGCCAAAATGTGTAGTTCAAAACACCGCATTGACTACTGCCAACAGCCAACAAGCACGTACTTTCTGCACCTGTGTGAGAGGAAATAACTCTTCCTACCAGCAGGTGGCGTATATATATTTATATAATTTATCATGTATATAGGATACGATAGGGGGGGGGGTTGGGTAGAGATGTTTCTGCGTTGTCTAGACAGAGACAACGCAGCGATATCAACATGAGTAGTTCTAGCTGGAGAAGGGCATGTGTTCATTCTATTGAGGTCTACGCAATACTATTGTATTGCCTATCTTATTATAATTGCCATTCACTATTTTCCTTAAATTCATGTGCTGAAGAGTGACCTGGTTGTGCGTGCGTGTGTGCTTGCTCGCGTGTGTGTGCGTGTGTCTGTTGGGCTATCTGGATTATATAGGCTGTAGCAAGCAAGTGATAACCAGTGATAACCAGATAAGACAGTGAAAACCGCGCGCTGCTGACCATCATGGGAGAGAAGGTGATGCAGGCGCATTAAACAAAGACGTGGAGAGATGGTGCGATATACGTGAAAGACGCAGCAGAACTTTCCTTACGAGAAGCCGCGACCGAACCGGCTGGGCAGTGGAGAAAGGAAGACGTATGTTGGGAGCAAGTAGCGAAGTGGGAATTTAACCCTTTGTGTACCGCATGAGGCTCTTTTTTTTCTCGTTTCAACCTGAATATTGTTGGGGATATTTCAGTCTTCATGTGACATTGGTGGGGACACATCCTTAGGTCCCCACGCAAAGCTACGCCCTTGCTCGTTGCATCCACTGCTATGACACAGGTCCTCTCTGGTTTGGAGAATGAGGGACTGCTCCAAGTGCTCGGCTATCTCCTGTATAAAACTACTCACCAGCTTCTGCAGAGAGGCCAGCTCCTCCGGGAGATAGCACAGTCCAGTGCGGTTCAGCTTCAGCCATCGCAGGCTGCTCATAGACTTGACATGTTCTGGGAAATAACCACCCTGTGGGAGCAAAGAAGGGAGAGCATCAATAAGAGGTTGTTAGCAACTACTACAGAAGGGTCAACTAAGAACCCAGCAGTCATACTATTCTGTCACCTGAATTGCTCCCTAGTCCATGCCAGCTGTACGGCCAGACAAACTGCTTTCCTTATCACCAAGGCTGGCTGCCAAAAGTAGACTAAAGTAGGTAATGAGATACATACTAGCCGAACGTTCTCCCCTAAACAGCTGTAATGACGTGATGATCTGATTGTGAATGGAAATAGACTACTGGTCTCGCAATGGTCTCATATTAACTCAGCCACATTAACACTCTGGGCGATGGAACTTGTTGTGAGAGTGTCAGCCAAGTAAAGCTTTGTCCACAGGTCCAGACTGTTATACTACCCAATGGAGAGACTGCGTCAAATCGAAGGCAACTTTCCAAACCAGAAATCGAACATTTCAACCCACGATTATGACGTCACCATGAGACCCAGTCGATTTGGGCCATGTAATGTATGACAACTGGCTAACGCCCAAAGCTAGTAAGCTAAACTCTTAGCATGGGCTAGCGTCGGTGAAGTGCGCTACCTGGCACACTTGGCTACTAAGCTAAACCATTCGCTTCATAATAAGTAAACAGTGCCCGGTCCGCTTACTTTGAAGTCGTTTCCACTGAGGTCCACTCCCCTTATGAAGGGGAGAACTCCGGTGGAAGCCATTTCTGGTGTGTAGGTTAGCTTGGCTATGTCGTACTACTGTCTCACTGTCTATTTTGGTCTGCCACTGGTGGGATGGGCTGACGTCAAACTCGCAACTCTGCGCCTGCGCCAAAGACGGAACCCAGACTTCCTTATTTTATTTTTAAAAATTGAAATTTGATTGATTCAAAAGCAAAAATAAATAAACTGTCCCTGATTTCAATTAATTTAAATTAATGTCTGCAATAAACTACGACCGTTTCCATTTATCTAGTTCCCACGATGGATGTATTGCTATAATAAGCATTTCCTTATTATAGTGTACTACATAAATAACGTTAGGCTTAGTAGACTATACTTAATATCCTTGCAATATTTTTTTCATCAACATTCAGAGCAGCAACAACACATCATTTTTGTTTATTTTTCCAAAGTCTTTTATTCTTATACCCTTTGTATTGTTTGCATCCATTTATTAAATCGTATTCGTGCCCCGTCGAAGTTCTTCATTGGTGTCTTATCCACTGGTTTGCGAATCTTGCGTTTGTATTTCTTGCGTCAGGACCTATATGATTTTTTTTAATTCATTAATTAATTAGGCCCAAATGTACTTCTTCTTATTATTATTTATCACGGCCACGGCGCATCACCGCCACATACTGGTCTGTTGCATGAACTGAATTCCTTGCCCTCAAACCTAATAACCCCGTGCATTAAAGAAAATTCACAATAAACGATTTCCATTATGTAGGCCTACCGATGTTGTCAGTTATACCCCTCTAATATTTGGGAGGCCGTTTGTAAACTTTTGCTGCTGAAAAACGTGCATCTCACTTGTTCCAGATTTGGTTCGAGCTTTGCGTCATCTTTTCGCAGATATGGAAAATAAACATCCCTCCAAACTGCAAAACAATTTCACTTTCCCCCTGAAATTAGAATTCTAAAAATCTAAATCTTAAATCTAAATATAGCCTAGGCCAACATCCTAAATCGAAATCGACATTGTATAAATCTAAATCCTAAATCGAAATGCTTAATATGAAGCTAAATCGTAGGCTATATATAGGCCTAGGCCTATAAATCAAAATCCTAAATCGATATCGAAAAACTAGATCAAAAATATATATATTAGATATATATTTAAATTAGATATAGCCTATTTTATATCTAATTTGAAAAAGGAAAATGTGGAAAAAGTGACTTGAAAATTGCAGCATTTTGGACGGTTGTTTATTTGCTAAGTCTGGGGAAAATGAAGAGAAGAAGAAGAAACAACTGAAGCACGTTTTTGAGCAGCAAAAGTTTACAAACGACACCCCATACTTATAAGAAATGTGTAGCCTATCCTTTTTTCACTGTAGTCTCCACTGGAGGGCGTCAACTTTGTTGTGTAATGAAGGTGCGTCTAATAGTAGAGTAACAGATACCGCTGCTTAGCCATTAAAGGCCCTTATATACTGCAGTGATATATATGGCTAGAATGTTAATGGTCCAGTCAAATTATAAATATCCACTAATTTCTAAATAATTTGTGAAAGATTATCAGTGCTGGCTGTGGGGTCCAGGGTTTTGGTTTTGGATCTTTCGCGGGAGCCGGCCGGTAAGCTGCAGAAGCATCAGCTGTCTCGGTGGCAATTGTTCTCTCCAGCTTGCAGAAAAAAAGCAATACATAAATTCCACTATGGAAAATAATGCTACGAGGTACAGTGTACAGTTGTATATTTATGACTTGTCAAGAGGAATGGCACGCAATCTCAGCCCTATCATGCTCGGTAAGTGACTCATTTAGATCCTATATACCTGGTCTTCGTTAGGACGAGGATAAAGGATGGTGATGCTAGCGATGCTCCGACGGGTGTGCAGACCATATGGTGCTGCAGACGTTGGATTTGCAAACTGTAGTAGCCTATATTAAGTAGTGAACGCTGCACAAATATATTGTTATTTCCGCCGGGCATTAAATAGGTGGCCAGCGTGGTGGTCGAATAAGACTCGAACTAAACACAGATGCAATTAAAAAAAAAAACAACATGGACTAATAACCCGCATCTTGTCTTTACAGGGAAACAACTTGACGGCATTTGGTACGTATTCGAAGCCATCGCCGTTGATATTTGAATATCGATATTTGAATACCGACTCGCATTCAAATGTAAACTGGCAAAACATTTTTGCAATATGTTTTGCGTTATACAAAAGCCATAGCGTACAATACAATACAATACAAATGTGTTCTTTTGGCAGGCACACAGCCATAGTAGTTTATGGAGACGAGTTCTTCTTCGGAGGGGTGGGCATTTCGAGCTGTTCACCGGTAAGGCTTTCTCAGTTCAAATAGGTGGGCAATTCTATCAGTACTGCTAAACACACAGGAAGCTGAATAGTATACTTTCTCAGGAGTCACATTTGTTGTTTGTAAATTAATTAAACAATAAACCATGATCCAATGCACTAGGCAAATTGTTGAATTTGAATACAATGTGTGCCTGTGCACGTGTGTGAGTGCATGCATGTTTTTGTACCTGCTTGTGTGTGTGTGTGCATGTGTGTGTGTGTGTGTGTGTGTGTGTGTGTGTGTGTGTTGTGTGTGGTGTGTGTGTGTGTGTGTGTGTGTGTGTGTGTGTGTGTGTGCGCGTGTGTGTGTGTGTGTTTACAGTCTGTGTGTGTGTGTGTGTGTGTGTGTGTGTGTGTGTGTGTGTGTGTGTGTGTGTGTGTGTGTGTGTGTGTGTGTGTGTGTGTGTGTGTGTGTGTGTGTGTGTGTGTGCGTGTGTCAGGGTGGAACGATGCTGGGGCCTCCAGATACAGTGGTGGAGCTTGGGGAGACCGAGGTGTCAGATGAGATCTTCATGGACTACCTTTCATCCCTAGGAGAGAGCACATACAGGTCTAGCTCTCTCTATATCGTCTCTCTCTTTCCTCCATCGGAGAAAGCACATACAGGTCTGCCTCTCTATCATCTCTCTCCTTCCTCCCTAGGAGAGAGCACAAACAGGTCTACCTCTTTCTATTTTCACTTTTCCTCTCTTTCCTCCTGAGGAGAGAGCACATACAGGTTTACCTCGCTATCATCTCTTTCTCTGTCTCCCCTCTCTATCCCTAGGAGAGAGCACATACAGAGCTACCTGCCTCTATCATCTCTCTCTCTCCCTCTCTTTCTCTAAAGCAAACACACATCACACAAATATTCAAAATAGACCATTCAACCTTCAAATCCAGCATTAAATCCAGTCATCCATTGAGATATTTAAAGGTTGAATCAGCGATTCTAGGCCGAAACATAAATGATCACATTTCATCTGATCTTTCCTCACGATCCGCTAGCTGCCCGGCCAATTAGCAGGCCGTCAAAAAAATGCTTCTCTGTAGACAGCCTAAGCTCTGTGATCGTACACAAAAACAAATGGTACTACCAACCACTCAAAGCTAAAATAAAAAGTATTCCAACCAATAACCGACAAGGATTGAGTGTTGTTGGGTTTTATTCTACATTCATAATAGCTTTTACTGGATGCATGAAACACAGAAAGGGTGGGGCGAGCTGGCTCTGTTTATTTAGGATCTTGCTTCAAAAAACAGAAGTGACGTCACCCAACATCGCTGATACAATCATGGCATGCTACTTTATGGATGCTTATATATCGGTGTTAGTGGGCCCTTAACACAGTATTTGAAGATGTTCAAGAAATTCAGCCTTGGTACAGAATTACAGCCATTACGAGCCAGTCCCACAATGAGCTTTCCACAAACGTGCTGTTTTTTTGAGGCGGGTCAAGGTTGGAGGGCTGGGGGTGTGGCCCTGAGCAGCTTGCGGCCACTCTACCATGCGCTCGTGTTTTCAGTGGATGTATTGCAATGGCGAGGCGCACACAGCTTTTGGCCGTGTTCTGTAAATATTGTAGAACACTCCAGGTGCTCCGGCGGGAGTCCTGAAGCTGTATATCTATTATCATATTATACATAGATATCTATATCATATATATATATTATCACGGCCAAAAGCTGAATGCACCCACCTCCAGGCGATATTATGAATCTCAAACGACTGCATCGGGTTCTCCGACGTCTCTGGTTCTTCCACTTCCACATCAATTTGAAGTAGACTGAACCACGACATGGAGGTGAAAGAGATTGTTGCCCGTGATTGTTGACCGCGATTGTCTCCCGCCGGAGCCCCGCTGCGTTGTGAAAATACCAGAGGCGTCAGAGAACCTGACGTGCTATGCGCCGTAACGCCAACAGCAGAACGGTTATCAAAAGTACAACACTTGCGTTACAGTGTGTGTATTCACACACACACACACACACACACACACACACACACACACACACACACACACACACACACACACACACACACACACACACACACACACACACACACACACACACACACACACACACACACACACACACACACGTGGCGCTCGCACGGTCGTAGCTCATTGGGCAAAGCAGAGGAAGGGGAGGTAACATGTCCCCATACGACGACATACGGGGTAAAAATCCAAATCGGCGCATCTGAGTCTTTGTTTTTTCAAAGGCTGAGTAGGATAGCTTGTGCTCGTTTTACACCTAACGCCATTTCTAGCTACTGGGGGACCATAGGCACTAGGCAGGCTAGGAGAACTGATGTTAATGTTAGACATCCTCATAAAGTCACATTTTCATGCCATAAGACCTTTAAGACTAAAAGATTCTTGTCACCATGGATGGGTTTCTGAGCAATGTCAAAGGTCTGTCCTTTATTTACAGTCACAATATAGTCTTTGAGTCAGTGATATTAGGATGACACTGCAAACAAACATTAACCTACGTTACGTTTACATGCACAAGAAGGCAAATCAACACATTTGATCTCATCATTCATCATTTCATTATCAGACTTTACAAGGAAAATGTAATTCAACAAGTATGTACACAGTTTATTGCCCCCTGGCTACAAACTATGTTTTTAAAATACAAACCATTCTATGTTCACCATATTTATAGTTGTCAAATTCATGAATTAAAATGTGTTCTCTGCTGGTTTAAATATATTCAAGATATGCCCCTACATTGAAGAGACCAAAGACAACCTAAATTAATTTGTATTGTCTATTGGCCTAATCCCTTTTCTGCTGACAATGAAGCCAATTGCTAGGCCTTTTTTTTATTCTCTAAATAAGTATTGTTGCTAGCAATTTAGCGACAATCGCAAACATTTTTATCCTGTTGTTTTGTTGTCAAAAGTTTAAAGACTCCAGTTATGCTAAACAAATAAAAAAATGCTCTCTTTGTTGTTTGGGCCACAGAGGCGACCGATACCGACTGTTTGAACACAACTGCAACACGTTCACCAATGAGGTGGCCCAGTTCCTCACTGGCAACTCCATCCCAGCCTACATCACCGACCTGCCGTCCGAGGTCCTCGCCACGTGAGTCCCACGCCAGCCACGCTCTTCTTTTTGGTCACTGCTTCATTGTTTCTTTCCGTAGACTATGTAGGTTGCTATTAATTAAGTGTAGTGTATCTGATGTTAATCCTCCATGCCTCCAAGTGTTTTCTTGTTGTTTTTTGACAAATGTGTATTGTACCGATAAGAAATGGCCGTCATAAGTTGAAGATGTAACAGGAGTTTAACACTCTCTAAACCTGCCGAAAACCAGGCGAGCAACAGAGCGCCGTGCTGCTGAGTAGTGGAAAGGACAACACAGGAGATTATATTTTATGTTTTGTTCTTGGTTTAATATTGACTAATGTGCTGGCAATGTATAGTGCTGCGTGACGCTCCAAGGTCTTACGCAGAGTGGGAAGTTATATCACAGCGCTGTGTGACAGTACTGTACTGCTCTCATTGAATAAGGGTTTTGAGTTTCTAGAACGTTGTATTTTCTTTCCTTCTCTGTATTTGTCCGTCTTTCTTTCTTTCTCTCTCTCTCACTCGATATGTGTGTATGTGTTTGTCTCTCTCTGTAGGCCGTTTGGTCAGATACTTCGGCCAATCCTGGACTCAATCCATATAGCCCCTCCCGGAGGGAACGTGATCAACGGGGGCCGCAACAACTAAACCAAGCGCACCCAATCTTTCTAAAGGGTGTTCTCCAGGTCACTCTCATCGTAGTCGCAGACTGGAATTCAGGATTTTTATTTATTAATTTAAATGGGCACATGTATACAAAATGTGTTGGATTTCATATAATCCATCATCTTCAGGATTGATTGTTGGGTTGGTTATTTGGTCAAAAAATCCAACCACTTTTTAAAATTATTTTTCTTTACAGTGAAAGGGAGCATGGCGTTTGTGTAGTGTGAGTGTAGCCGAAAAGCTAGTGATCTACCCTGTTGGCTTAACACATGTGTGTTGTTGTCTTATCTTATCACAAGCCCTTTATGGAATGGACTGATAAATCCAACTCAACCGTTATCCACATCCTGTATGCTATTAACCATTTAAGAAAAAATAATGTTGCATTTACTAGGAACCCCCCCTAATGACTAAATGCATTCATCTTGTTTACGGATTTAGAAATGAATGCAAAAAAAGGGAAGTAAGATCTAGGTGGAAGTGGATTTTCAATAAGCCCATTCTCGGTTAAGGTACTTTTTGTTTTTATGTTCTATTTTTTTTGATTGACTTTGGTTCATATTTTTTGACCCAACTCCTTACCTTAGTTACTGTATCATTTTGGTATATATTATATATCACACAGTTGCCATGTACAGAATGTTGTCTTAACGTTACTGCATACTGATTTTGCTAGCTTGGAAATCAAGGCACAAGATTCTCCATGGAATTCTCATAATGTGTGAATTCCAAATCTATTACTATAGACCGATAGATTAAACAATTAACAATCATTCAACAATTTTAGAACCTAATTAATATCCTGAGCCCCAGACTATACTCATCATAGTAAACCATGTTTTTTTTATATATATTGACAAAATGCTAATTGTTTCAGCCATCATAATATCATCTCTTGCGATATCTCCATTAACAACTCAAACATGAAGTGTTAAAAACTTTTTAAGGTAAAATTCCCAAGAAGAGGGAGACCCAAAAGTATTATATTTCGTTTTAGAGTAACTAATTCTAGTTTAAAGACAACAAACAATTTACTTTTTTTAAAGATTAAATGGAGAAAGCGAACACTTCGTTTGTAGTTTTTATTCTTTTACAAACCAACTAACGACAAGCTTTGCCAACAGGTGACTACTAAAATGTATCAATGCACAAGTAAACAGTTTTTTAACTCTGTACTGTAATATTAGCTTCTGCTTTATGTTATGCAATTCCTGTTCCTTGCTGCTACATAGGAGACATTTTAACAGATTTTCAGACTATATTCTATAAACCATTAAGATCAGCATATATTAAGTATGTTTTTTTACATAGCATTGTTGTACCTTTCATAAATTGTATGAAAATTCTTTATATGCATATATTCAGGACAATTAGGTTATTATTTTGTAATGTATTAAAAAAAAAAAAAAAAAAAAAAAATGACCGGAAGTTGTATGGCTTAAATACATTGTTGCTCATATGTTTTGGATGTACAAAGTAAATAGCTGTAATATCGTTGAATGGAGATTTTCTGTAACACCTTTCCACATTTGCTATTCCAGTTGTCATAAGATTTTTTTTTATTTAAAGGGAATGGAACTATATAGACGACCAATATCATTTAATAATGACGACGTGAAAGATGAAAAAAAATTTATATGGTAACTAAATCATACATGAAACCTTGCTGGAACATTATTTTCTCTTTTCCAAATAATATACTGAACAATTGCGTGCATGGAGCTGACCGCCGCGTCATGTTGGGTCTTTACTTATCTGCTTTTCTCAAAGATGACCTGCACACCACTTAATCATCAAGTAAGAAATTTCATCACTGGGGACAGAGCCAAGATCCATCACCTCTCAGGGGCTCCTGAGGTCAGGGGTCAGGCCAACTGCCCCATCATACTCAAGAGGCAGACGTCCAAACAAACAGTATCAGACTTCACATCATTTTATCGTACCAACCCTCTTCACATGATTTTTGTGTGTGTTGTGCTGCAATCAAGGGAACAGTACGGCGCCTTGGCTGGAAGTTACTATTTTTTAATGACAGTAAGCTAGAGAGGCACTAGCTAAGAACAAAGCCAACAGTTACTATTCGGCAAGTAGTGCAAATTAACAATCCTATGTGTTTAAAATTCCTGTAGACAGATGTTTCATGCCTGAGCAAAGGTCACCAGTTGTAGGGACAGTGCTGTTGGACAAATTTGTCCTCCTGAGTTATTAACTTAAGGGATCACATCTCTGAATGCGGAGCCAAGAACCAACAGACACTAGGGCGTCTCTGAGGTCAGGGTTGGAGCAGAATGCCACGTCATCCTCAGAGGCGGACATCTTGACAGATCTATTTGCTTTTCTCTGAGATGACCTGCCGACCAACCAAATTCACATTAATAGAAACCTCCTAACACTAATTTTTACTCAATTTTGTTTTCATACAATGCTTGTTGTGCTGCCTCTTCTACTTAAGGGCACGGCACATTTATTTTTAGATACCAATACTCTTCTGAAACTTTCTCAATTAATACATACCTGTGAAAGGTCTTAGAGAAGGTGGTGTATCTACACATGTTGGCGTTTTCCAATCAAAGCACCAGGCAGTAATAATGGAAGGAGAGCAGGGAAAAATATGATTGACGCTCAAAAAAACTGTCAAACTGTTCAAAAGCAAACCACAGAATCGTGATCTACAGCCTCGAAGTTTAAGGTTGGGGGGAGGGGGGGGGGGGGGGGGTCTTTTTGTAGCGACAAAAGAATTGTCCTGAAAGCTGCTTTATCTGCTTTATCTTTTAATCACTGAGATTGTATGATGGTTTGCTTATATGTTTATTAAATGTATGCTCTGATCAGGTCATCAACGTGTAATTTCACAACTGTGGCAAGCACAATATCCGCTGGAAGTCAGGCTGAGCTTATGGACCTTTACACCATGCCAGTTGTTGATAAAAGCTATTGCTCTGTCTGGGTTACTCTTCTTGTGCGTGGGAGCAAGCGATATATGGTCTCTGTCTCTGAAGCCATTGGCCTGAAATGTAATGAGCACTAATCTGCTTTACTTACTGCACACTGTCATTGCACTGCACGTTTTATTTCCTGTCTGAATTACATTCTTATTGTATTGTTGTGGGGCCGTATGTCTGTATTTATTTATGTATTGTGACCCACGCTGCAAACCAATAACTATATTTTAACTATCCAGCAGAGAGGAGTTTTGCTCTTCCTCTAGCAATCGTGGAGAGGAATTAAGTGATTCTCCCTATTTATTTTCGGATACTGTAACTCAAAATCCTGGAGACCATATATATTTATTCCAACCTACTATTTTGAACAAATGTACAAAATCATTAATCTTTACCTATTTTGTACTTCAAAACAGAACCTTGCTCTTCGATATGTACAAATAGTGAGTAGAAGAATTAAGGAGCTCTTCAAATAAGAAAACTAGTGGGTTGTTTGAGTAGTAGCTCCCTCACTCTCTAGATACCTTGGGTGGTATCAAGAGAGTGAGGGTCAGAAGCTGTTGCTTGTATATCTGTGCATATCCAACCCCCTTCAGGGCTGGTCCAGCATCTGTTTAGGCACTCATCAATCATTGACAACTTAAAATTTCACCAGTGAAGTGTTAACAAGTAGCATGACCCAACCTTCCAAACTGACATGAAAAACAATATTGAATCCAATAAGAACCAATGATTCAATGATGATGTTTGTAAGCCTCTGCAACTGACATTGGACACCATGTCCTGCTGGATAGCTTACAGCTGGTGGAACCAGCTGGGCAGGGTTCTCAGCCACCAGGTAGGACATGGAAGTAGATGAGGATGCAGGATGTAGTAACAAGGGCTCCCTCCAGGCGGTCTCGGGTGACCAACTACTTCTCCAGGGAAGCCAGGATGGACGTTGCTACCTGGAGGTTGGAGCAAAGACACTTCTTACATACTCTCATGTCATACTGTGCTGCTGTGTAATTATTAGGAATAATTTGCCTTGCAAAAACAAACTTTTGAAAACTTAATTAAAAAAATGTAACAAATAGAAATAAGTGATACGATAGTAACGATAGTGAACATTTTATTAACCGTATGATTGTCACATTACACATCCTGTGAACCACAGTGATCGGACTCTTACCAAAACCATATTTTTGAGAATATATCACCTCATAAACGTTAACGTAATGTGATTTCTAATTTCTACTTCCACATTTTATGATAAAACATGAACAACTCTCAGTAGCTAGTTATGTTGTGCACTTTTAGTTCACGGTAAGGCGGGTATGACCCTCAATAAATTGCAGACACTTAATAAATAAATGTTGTGTTTGTAAGATACCTTTTGCTGGGCTTCTTTGACGGGGGCAATTTTTAAAAAAAAAACCTGTTAAATCGAAAAAGTATCAAAAACTGCAGGGACAGAGAGCAGCCAAAATCCGTACAAACGACCTGCAGAACAGATAAAGAAGCAGAACGTATAAGTCAGT
>OLKM01000911.1:193870-204386 GCA_900291075.1 Melanogrammus aeglefinus
GTGTGTGTGTGTGTGTGTGTGTGTGAGTGTGACCAAGATCCCATGCACACCAAGCCTGAGCTCGATGGAAAGGGGGTAGTCGAAAGGGGGAGGAGAGAATAGAGAATAGAGAGGGAAGAGGAGGGAGAGAGACAAAGGTCAGAAAAAGAAATATATGACATTAAGCAGGATAAGAAAGAGATAGAGGGAAGGAGGACCGGAGAATAGACAGAGAAGGGGTAAATGTGGAGAATTAAGTGGGACCAGTGGAAAGGTCAAAAGGGGGACTAGCCATATAGATAAATATCCATCTAGCTGATAGAAAGATAGATATACAGATAGACAGAAAGACGGATTGATAGAGAATGAAACACACATTGAGTCACATAGATGGGGAAGTGGGGAGAAAGACAGCAACCCATCATAAGGGAAAACAGAAGAACAGATGGGAGAGGTCCTTATTTGCAGGTGTCCTCCACAGTGAGGTTGAGGTTCCATCCTGACCTTGCTCGTGACCTCCAACAATCCCCTTGGTTCCATCCTTTGGCAAAGCCTGCGTCGATGCGGACGTTGCAGCATGTGTCGTGCGCTTTGAGGAACAACATCGTTTTCCTCATTTATTTATACCTTTAATCATTCCAACAACCTCGGGAGACCTTCCTGATATCACGTGTGCGTTTTGCAATAAATATCAGTCTGGCCGCTTTTGATTTACAATAAGGCTTCAGCCTTCGTTTCTAAATAAATGCCAGCCCATTAGAGTAACCATCGTGCGCTTTTCACTCTTACCGAATGCGGATAGAATCAAAGCAGAAACATATTGTTATCTGAGAAAAGCTTTCCATTCAGATCTGTTAATCTTTTAACACGGTTATTAAATCTATTTTGGATAAAACTGTTGTGCATGCTCCATAGATTGCTTCAATTTCCTTTGGCACCACCATTCATTTCTTTTGGAAAACGCTTTCAAGAGGGTAAAGACCGATCCTCAGTTAGAAACAGATGTGAACTTGTGAGACCGGGATGCTCTCAAAAAAGAACACTCCAATGTGTTTTAGCATGTCCATGACCTCACCTTCTACTCACACCCCCCAGGTGAAACCAAGGTCACCTGACCTTCTACTCATAGTCCGAAGATGAAACCAAGGCAGCATTGGTAAACAAACTCCCTTATAAGTAAATGGACTGCATTTATATAGCGCTTTTCTAACCATTGGCCACTCAAAGCGCTTTACAATATTGCCTCACATTCACCATTCACGCACACATTCACACACCGACGGCGGAGTCAACCATGCAAGGCAACAGCCAGCTCGTCAGGAGCAGTTAGGGTTAGGTGCCTTGCTCAAGGACACCTCGACACTCAGCTAGGAGGAGCCGGGGATCAAACCAACAACCTTCAGGTTGCCAGCCAACCCCCTCTACCTCCTGAGCTACTGCCACCCCAAGTACCCCAAGTACTTTGTAACCCTGTTGTTCAGGGCTCACTCTACTAGAGAGAAGGCTCTTAGATGCATATAATACTCAATTAGTCTACAATTAGTGTGTGCTACTTTGTATTTAGGAGTCTAATCTGTCCAAGACGCAATATCTCATGAAGAAATTGCCACAATCTACAACTAACCTACAGGGGTTACAAGCTTAACCATCTATCCCCTGTAGGTTAAAGCATTAACATACAGTACATGAAGACCTAGTTTAGGTGTCAACCGTAATATAATCACACAGTACACAGACACACACATATGAATATTGTAGTAATTTCCTGGGCTCCTGTGAGATTGATGAGAGAGCCCCTTTAGGAGCCCCTTGCTAGAAAACCAGACATGACATCTCGCGATGGTGTCCAATTACTCACTCTTAAACCCTCACTCCCTCCAGCGCTGGCACGCCTCGTCAATGTCACCACGACGGAGACTTTGGGAGGAGGATCCGAGTGCTTGGGGCCACGTTTGGGGACCGAGCACCGAGATAACCAGGGGCCTGAATTAACCCTGAAGGGCAACACTAATTAGGCCCGAACTCACAGAGAGTACTGAGCGAGAGAGAGAGAGAGAGAGAGAGAGAGAGAGAGAGAGAGAGAGAGAGAGAGAGAGGAGAGAGAGAGAGAGAGAGAGAGAGAGAGAGAGAGAGAGAGAGAGAGAGAGAGAGAGAGAGACCGGGAATGGCTGCCAGGGGAATGGAGAATACCAAGGAGAAAGTCAGAAATGAAGACATGCAAATGGATACACGAATGGTCGCACAGTGGCTCAACCTCCTAGTGCACAAACCCTGTTCCCCTACAACAATCTATGCATAGAGCAACAAGACAGAATTATGGTCCTGTCTCTTCAAGGTCATTTGCATGGCTTCTCAAGGTCATTTAAATACGATGTTGCAACTGACGTCTGAGAAGAGAAGCAGATGGTCTGATTGTGCTTGCAGTGAATAAGTAATGAGATGGCTTTAGAGCCCTGCTCCAAAAAACAAACAGGCCGATGGTTTACTTTTATGACTTGGTGAACTAATGACAGGCTTTGGAACTACTTTGTGTTTCTTTCTATTTTTCAAAATAATTACAATTTAAGATTGTATCCCCTACCTGCTCTTGTATATGCATTCAGTGTACGTTGCTTTGGATGAAAAATTAGAGAATGGCCGAAAAGCTGCCAAAGATAAATGGTTGCCAACTTGTAAAAAAAACAATATAAAACTGCATGATATGCCTTCTTGTATATGCATTCGGTGTACGTTGCTTTGGATGAAAAATGAGAGAATGGCCAAAAAGCTGTCAAAGAAAAATGGTTGCCAAATTGTAAAAAAAGAATATAAAACTGCATGATATGCCTTGCTAGCCGAAAACTAGCGGAGATTTCTATACACCAGTGTTGTAACCTCAAATTTCCAATTACATCAGTTCAATGATCCACATTTAAATACACTTTTCTTTTTTGCTGTTTCAGCGATACCCGCACCCAATGCCCTGAAAGAAGGCACTGTGACAGACAACTTGATGAGCGGCTAGGAATTAAATACGCTCTCAACATTTTACGCCAAACCTATGAACTATCCATTAGATCCTAACAATACACTTTTTAAACGTACATGAGGATGCTTTACTGTGAAATATTAAAGTGGTGTGGATAGATCTTAAAATTGTCGGAGAGAATTACATTAATTTTGAAATACAACCCTTCCTCCCCTCCTCAAATGTATGCAATTCAAGCAAGGATTATTTTGTAACTATGACACTTTTCCAACTTTTCACAAAGACAATAACTTTTTACAAAGAGCCCCTTTGGTGAAGTCAGCATTCTAGTGGCCAGATGGGCTTGCATTATGTTGGTTTGCATGTCTATTGGAGGGGAGAGAGGAGAGGAGAGGGTAGATGGGAGAGAGGAGAGGGGAGGGGAGAGAGGAGGAGAGAGGGGAGGGGAGAAGGAAGAGAGGAGAGAAGAGAGGAGAGGAGAGGGGAGGGGAGAGAGGGGAGGGGAGAAGGAAGAGAGGAGAGAAGAGAGGAGAGGGGAGGGGAGAGAGGAGGAGAGAGGGGAGGGGAGAAGGAAGAGAGGAGGGGATAGAGTAGAGAGGAGAGAGAAGAGAGGAGAGAAGAGAGGAGAGTAGAGAGGTGAGAGAAGAGAGGAGAGAAGAGAGAGAGTAGAGAGGAGAGAGGAGAGAGAAGAGAGGAGAGAGGAGAGAGAAGAGAGGAGAGAGAAGAGAGGAGAGAAGAGAGGAGAGAGAAGAGAGGAAGAGGAGGAGTAGAGAAGAGAGGAGATAGAGAGGAGAGAGGGGATAGAGAAATGGGGAATTTTAGAGATGGGAGAGGGGATATAAGAAGAGGAAGGGAGAGATGGCAGGGGAATAGAGCGGAGAGGGCAAGGCATGCAGCTTATCAGACAGGTGTTGAGACCTAAGGGTGCTCACACCTTCAGGACACCAAGTAGACTATATCGATGTCGTGCCCTGTTTGCCGATCGGGATGCAAGTTCTTTCTAGCTGAAGAGGAAGGATGATTGGTGAGGTAACATCCTGTAAGAAGCGGCAGCTGATTGGCTGGAGAACAGGATGCTGAACAGGATGCTTTCAGGCCTGCTTTTCATAACTTAAGAAACCACCATTTAGGTTTTATCAGAGAAAGGGATTTGGACATGGGTTTTTCTTTTAGGTTGACACTCTTATGGTGTCTAATCAAGCCTAATATAGCTAATATTAATTAAAGCCATTGTTATTTCACAATTACTTCTAAATCAGACTTTCTGAACGCAAAAGCTAAACCTTTTGGAGACAGAGAGAGAGCGAGAGAGTGAGAGAGAGAGAGAGGAGAGACAGAGAGAGAGAGAGAGAGAGAGAGAGAGAGAGAGAGAGAGAGATAGAGAGAGAGAGAAGAGAGAGAGAGAGAGAGAGAGCTGCTATTTCCAGAGAGAGAGAGAGTCTGACGTCCATGAGAGAGAGAGAGAGAGAGAGAGAGAGAGAGAGAGAGAGAGAGAGAGAGAGAGAGAGAGAGAGAGAGAGAGAGAGAGAGACAGCGCCATGGTTCCCAAAGCCATTTCAGTCATTTTGGAAGCGATTTAAAGTAAATTCAGATTAGGAGCAGGGTTTGTTTAATCCAAACAGAAGAGATTTTTTCCCAAGTAAAAAGTAGGCAGATTATATTCTTACCAAGTATAATCTCTCTGCCAAAATTGTCTAAAACTTTCTCCTCAGGCAAGGACATATGAACCCTTTGCTTAAAAAACACCTTCCGCTTCTCAGTCAATGGTTATCCTACCAGAATGAGCATTGCCATCATTCTTTTATCTCAGAACGCGTTGTGTGATGTGTGGTGTGTGAGTGTGTGAGTGTGTGTGTGTGTGTGTTTGTGTGTGTGTGTTTGTTTGTGTGACAGAAGGGCTCCCCACAGATATGAATTAAACATGAACCATGAATGGATTGACCAGTTAGTTTTCCTCATCACGAAGCAAATAAATCTAATGCTTGTCAAGTGATATCTCTTTTTTAAAACATCTTGAAGTTAGAGGAACCAAAACTTTTCTAAAATGTTTTTAGGATATAATGATAAATATTGTAATAAAGTCGGTTGCCTGGGGTTTGGATCCACTGAAGTTGATAGACTGACAGCCTAACTGATGAGCTAGTGGAGTAAGAGAGTGGAGTGAAGTGGGTGAGCTACAGATATGTGAACTTGAGTGAGTGAACAAGTGAGCAATTGATTGAGTGATATAGGGTCATTGAGAGCATACAGTAAGTGAGCCTAAAGAGAGCGAGCTACAGAGAGTGAGTGAGTGAGTTGAATGAGCTAAGCGTTAGTGAGCAAGTGAATGAGCTATAGTGAGTTAACCAGAGTATAAGTGAAATGAGTGAAGTGCTAGAAATGAGCTAGAGTGAGTGAGCGAGTGGAATACATGAATTAGTCAATTAGCTCGAACGAGGGAGTGATATAAGCGAGAGAGTGAAAGTGTACCATGGTAAAGAAAGGAGGTCAACCATACACAGGATATTGATAGCCAGGCGACACATGGCTGCGGATTGTCTCACTCAGTATTCCACCACTGTCAACTGTTGTTTGTCTGAGTTGAGCCTGCAAACCAAAGCTCCGCTCGCAGGCCAAGTCACCATCTTTTCAATTCTGAACATGCATGAGGAACAGAGCAGAGAACAAACCAGAATGGATGCTCCACGCCCAGGGAAAAGAAAAGAGAGAGCAGAGATAGAGACATTGACAGAGAGAGACAGAGAGAGAGAGACATGGAGATAGAGGGGGGGAGAGAGAGAGAGAGAGAGAGAGAGAGAGAGAGAGAGAGAGAGAGAGAGAGAGAGAGAGAGAGAGAGAGAGAGAGAGAGAGAGAGAGAGAGAGATGTTGTTTGTTTTTACTTTTTGAGACCTTTCACAGTTACATTAGAAATACAGTTCTTTTTGATATGCCACACAGTGCAATGACGTGAAGTTTGTGTTGAGAAGCCTCATGAACTGATAGGCTCTCAT
Organism: Melanogrammus aeglefinus; assembly: GCA_900291075.1. Taxonomy (NCBI): domain Eukaryota; kingdom Metazoa; phylum Chordata; class Actinopteri; order Gadiformes; family Gadidae; genus Melanogrammus; species Melanogrammus aeglefinus. Next base: position 199,809 of record OLKM01000911.1, read on the forward strand.
GACTGACTCAAGAATAGCAGAGTGAATGAACATTTTAGAGAGTGGAAATAAAAAAAAGAAGAGATGAGAAGCGAACGAGCGACATGGTCGGTTCGGCGGGGCTGCTATTTTTCAGTTCCCCTGTCAGTTGGGCTGCTGCTTTGCTTTGAGGTCAGGATAAAATAGAACTGACCAGACGCACACAGAGAATCATTTACATCTGTTCAACGGGTGATTATGCAAAGATTAAATTTGATGGAAAACTTTTAGGTTTCTGACAAAAGCGAGCGACCATGCAGTCTATTCCTTTGGAAGGGCCACATTGACATCGGGCTGGCAGATATTTTCTACATTGTAATGTAAAATGAGTTGTTAAAATGAATCCGGAGCGATTTATTCAGTTTAGTGTGTGTTAACCCAGAGAGATAAATACACACAAATGCACGCAGACACACACAGGCAAGCACACACACACACACACCACACAACACACACACACCACACACACACACACACACACACAACACACACACACACACACAACACAGCACACACACACACACACACGACAAAACACCACCACACAACACCACACAGCAGCACACAACCTAGTTGACTATATGATGAAATCAACCCGGCCTGTTGCCGCTAATTGGAGGCTAGGGGATCTGCCGCCACTCAAACAACAATTGCTGTAGAAGCAGCATCAGTCTTGCTAGCTACCGCCAGCGCCCTGCAGAGAGCTGTGATAATGGCTGTACTGTAATACCCTTGCTGTGGGCCCATGGGTTCATGTTTTATTTACACAGAGAGAGAGAGCAGCTGTAATGAATCACACTGGGACAGATCACACGTCCTGAGAGATGGAAGCCAGGCCGTTTCCTCCCAGATTACTGTTATGTTCGCTAATTAGCTGAGGTGCTGACAAAGGGCCAGTTATAGATACAGACACACTCAAAGACGTGTTTATTGTGGTTGTGTGGTAGATAACACAAAGAGCAACGAAAGAACAGCAGTGAGGTATTGGGAAAAAAACCATTGAATGTATATTCAGTAATATAAGATTAGATCCGTTTTTTCGGTGGAAAAATAATTTAAAGTCAGAATGTAAATAGTCAGTTTTGTTCATGCTAAAGGGTTTTTGTTTGCCCGGGAAAGTGAATTGATTTCAACTACTTTAGCTAACACATACAAAGTCAGACCAGAAGCTAACTACTGTACCAGCTGTAAATTCGCTTCAACAGGATGAAAGATGTCCATTAAAAGGAAGTATTTGTTCAGCAAACCTTGATACAAATACTTGCTGAAGAAGCAGAAAGAATAAAATGGCCGTCAACTGTCACCTAACACAGTTATACTCCAAGGGCTGTGTTCCAAAACTATTTCTCTACATCCTCCTTCCTATTGCTAATTCACTGTTAAAGAGAAGAGCAGAAGTAGTTAAAGCGGTTAAGCAAGAGCCCTTGTGTGAAAATGAAACAGCTGTTCTGCTTCAGCATCACCTTCAGCATTAATAGCGGCAAAGGCCTTAAGTCGCCATTGAGCAGCACCCTACAGGTAAGGGTGGTGGGATTAACAGTAAAAGAAACAACCATCTGGATATTTTAGTGGTAGACTATTGGGACAGGCTTGGAATTGGTCTGTTGTTGCCAGTCAGCCAGACAGCCAGCTAGTCGAATTTAATAAAAACATTGAGCATGAAAAAAATGATGTTTCAACTGATTTACTGTTTGGTCGCGCCGGAGAAAGATACAGGGTCGGATAATTAAACACACAACAAACACACACACACACACACACACACACACACACACACACACACACACACACACACACACACACAACACACACACACACAACACACCACACATCACACACACACAACAACACACACACACACACACACCACGACAACTACTCCGAAAACATTTAAAAATTGATGCTTTCCAATCATCCATGATATTTTCTCAGTGTAGTAATTAATTAGGTGGTGTGGGGGTCTAGTCGCCGTCTATCCCATCAGGATTTATGGGCCATCCTCTCTGACGTCTGCCTGCCTCTCCCTTCCCGCAGTCTTCAAAGGAAGACAATCCATCGATGCCTGCATGCTATTGGTCATCGCTTATGAGGCAAGCAAAGGGAGGCCGGGGAGGGGAGATCGCTTTCCAATGTTTGCTTTATCCTATTTCTATTCATTCATTTTGTGGTATGACTTCGTTTTTAATATTTTCTCCTATAATTGTTTATTACATAATTAGGGCGCTGAACGGTGTGTCCGAATAAGGATCTGGTATGTGTGGTTTGAACGTGTGTGCGTGTGGTAATCCGGTGTTGGTGTGTTTGTGTGTGTGTGTATGTCTATGTATGTGTGTGTGTGTGTGTGGTGTGTGTGTGTGTGTGTGTGTGTGTGTCCATGAGCATGTGTGTGTTCTGGTGTGCGTGTGTGTGTGTGTGTGTGTGTGTGTGTGTGTGTGTGTGTGTGTGTGTGTGTGTGTGTGTGTGTGTGTGGTGTTGTGTGTGTTGTTGTGCATGTGTAGACATGCATTTGTGTGTGTGTTGTGTGTGTGTGTGTGTGTTGTGTGTGTGTTGGTGGTGTTGTGTGTGTGTGTGTGTGTTGTGTGTGTGTTGGTGGTGTTGTGTGTGTTGTGGTGTGGTGTGTGTGGTGGTGTATATGTGTGGTTTGGTGCATGTGTGCGTGTGGAAATTCAAGTGCACATCATCACGGGCCCCCAAACCAAACGGTAGAACTAAGGATAGTTATAAAGATAGATGAACACAGAGGAAGAAACAAGTGAGATAGAGTTGATGGGCAAAGATAATGAGATGGAGTGAGAGAGAGGGAGAGCGAGGCAGAGAGAGAGTAAGACTGGTTGGAGGGAGAGAGATATAGGGTTGGGTGGAGGAAGAGAGGAAGAGAGATGGGGATGTAGGGCTGGGTGGAGCGAGAGAGAGAGAGAGAGAGAGAGAGAGAGAGAGAGAGAGAGAGAGAGAGAGAGAGAGAGAGAGAGAGAGAGAGAGAGAGAGGGAGAGAGAGAGAGAGAAGGAGAGAGAGAGAGAGAGAGAGAGAGAGGAGAGAGAGAGAGAGAGAGAGAGAGGGCGAGAGTAGGGCTGGTGGAGACGGTCTGTTTCTCCAGAGAACAGAGGTTTAATTGGGTCTATAAAGCTGAAGAAGGACAAATCGATGGAGAACATCCATCACACGGAGCCCTGGTCTCTCTGGGGGTCCTCACTCTTTCACCCCCCCTGTTTGTCTCCAACCCCCCGGTCCTGCGGTCCTGGCTCACCTCTGACGTCAGCTGAACCCAACCCATTCCCCATTGCAGACTGAAAACTCATCTGTTCATCTTAAAGAAATACAAATCAAACGTTCTCTTGTTCTATGATGTGTATCAAGCATGATTCTAGCACTTTTTGGTTTCTATCTTCATTATTGAATGGACTTTTTGTAACCGTGCGTTCACACCAAACGTGACGGGGCGACAAGATCCCATACAAAGTGAACGTAGAGACGCGTATCGGGCGAAATTTTCGCGAGAGAAAACTGGCGACAAATGTTGATTTGTCGCGCCACACTTTCGCCGTCTTCTGGCGAGCGCGTTCACGTGGATTTGTTGCGCGACAGATTCGCTCGAGTTCAAATATTTTTCAACTTTGACGCGGAATTTCGCTGTGATGACGCGTTGATTTACAGCCAATCAGCGTTCACCTTCATTGAGTGGACGTAGCGTTCACTCTCCCGCTCAAGCTAAAAGACAATGCAATGCTTGTCTTTAAATGCTTTTGTCTTTAAAATGCTTGTCTTTAAAAAGGTAAAGACATGCAATGTCGGACAATGGTTGTTGAAAATGGAGGACCTGGAGTCAAGTTGTGGCGCTCTCGCTTCTCTCTATGTCGTCCTCAGACGAGTCGTCCAACGTCGTCTCCAGCTGGTTTCTTCCATTGTTAGACTTTATAAAATGCTAATTAAGGACTGTGGGGCGCACTCCTCTCACTATCCTACTCACTCGGGCCGTTTTCAGTCATCTATAGCCTTAATCCGCGCCTTTGTTCGTTTCCCCTTGTGAGGATCGGAAGAGACGCGAGTAACATCTTTGGTTTATTGTTTGAAGTAGCTCTTCTCCTAGATTGGGTTGCCTTTCAAGGCTGGGTGCCATCTACCCAACTATTTACCCATAGCTGGGGACGGTATCGTCGCAGACGCAGAGCACTCATAGCATACAGCAACCTGGTTTTCCTAGGCGGTCTCCCATCCAAGTACCTAACCAGGCCCGACCCTGCTTAGCTTCCGAGATCAAGACGAGATCGGGCGTACCGGTGGCGCGACAAATTCGACAAAACTTGCACAGCGACAGATTATGATGTGTGGCGCGACAAAACTTCGGCGACAACGCGAACGGGCGACAAATTTCGCGTTTGGTGTGAACGCACGGTAAGTCGTGTCAGACAACGTGAGCTCAATAAATGTATGGAAATGTGAAGGGTTTTATGTCACTATATGCACCTGTAGGGTTTGGTAGGGCACAAAGGAGAACTAACAGGGAACATGGTTACTCATTGTGATATCGAACACAAAGCCTTTGGGCTCGGAGGTCACTCTCT
>OLKM01000912.1:0-47500 GCA_900291075.1 Melanogrammus aeglefinus
CAGCTGGGAAACAACAACTATCACATCTAGGCACAACTACAACCACGTCTACCCCGACGACAACCACAACTCTTGGTAAGTTAATCTCTTTAACAACATCATGATCAAGTACTTCTATATGTATGAATATGTAGTCATTTATGTGTATTTTATTTTTGGGTTGCAGTTTTGGGAACAACATATGGGCAGGAAAATTCTCGATGCAAAAATGATAAGAACAAAGACAAATGCTCAACCACAGCAAACCCAACAACTACCACATCTAGCCGAAATACGACAACAGCTAGCCCAACAACTACCACATCTAACCAAACTACAACGACAGCTGGACCAACTACAACCACATCAAGCCCAACTACCACATCTGACCCAACTACATCCACATCAAGCCTAACAACTACCACATCCAGCCCAACTACAAACACAGCAAGCCCAACAACTACCACATCTAGCCCAAATACAACAACAACTAGCCCAGCTACCACCACAGCTGGACCAACAACTACCACATCGGACCCAACTACAACTACAGCAAGCACAACAACTACGACATCTATCCCAACTACAACCACATCAAGCCCAACAACTACCACATCTGACCCAACTACAACTACAGCAAGCACAACAACTCTGACATCCAGCCCAACTACAACCACATCTAGCCCAACTACAACCACAGCTAGCCCAACAACTACCACATCCAGCCCAACTACAACCACATCAAGCCCAAGAACTACAACATCTGACCCAACTACAACGACGGCTGGACCAACTACAACCATATCAAGCCCAACTACCACATCTACCCTGAAAACTACCACATCTGGCCCAATAACTACCACATCTAGCCCAACAACTACCACATCAAGCCCAACAACTACCACATCTAGCCCAACTACCAGCACAGCTAGCCCAACAACTACCACATCTAACCCAACTACAACCACAGCTAGCCCAACAACTACCACATCCAGCCCAACTACAACGACATCTGACCCAACTACAGCAAGCCCATCAACTACCACATCTAACCCAACAACCACCACATCTGACCCAACTACAACTACAGCAAGCCCAACAACTACGACATCTACCTCAACTACAACCACAGATAGCCCAACAACTACCACATCTAGCCCAACAACTACCACATCAATCCCAACAACTACCACATCCAGCCCAACTACAACCACAGCTAGCCCAACAACTACCACATCCAGCCCAACAACTACCACATCTAGCCCAACTACCACCACAGCTACCCCAACAACTACCACATCAAGCCCAACCACTACCACATCCAGCCCAACTACAACCACAGCTATCCCAACAACTACCACATCTGACCAAACAACAGCAAGCCCAACAACTACCACATCTAGCCCAACTACAACCACAGCTGGAACAACAACTATCACATCTAGCACAACTACAACCACGTCTACCCCAACGACAACCACAACTCTTGGTAAGTTAATCTCTTTAACAACATCATGATCAAGTACTTCTATATGTATGAATATGTAGTCATTTATGTGTATTTTATTTTTGCGTTGCAGTTTTGGGAACAACATATGGGCAGGAAAATTCTCGATGCAAAAATGATAAGAACAAAGACAAATGCTCGACCACAGCCAGCCCAACAACTACCACAGCTGGCCCAACGACTACCACATCTAACCCAACTACAACGACAGCTGGACCAACTACAACCACTTCAAGCCCAACTACCACATCTGACCCAACTACATCCATATCAAGCCTAACAACTACCACATCCAGCCCAACTACAAACATAGCAAGCCCAACAACTACCACATCTAGCCCAAATACAACACAGCGAGCCCAGCAACTACGACATCTACCCCAACTACCACCACATCAAGCCCAACTACAACCACAGCTAGCCCAACAACTACCACATCTAGCCCAACTACAACCACAGCTAGCCCAACAACTACCACATCTGGCTCAACAACTACCACATCTAGCCCAACAACTACGACATCTACCCCAACTACGACCACAGCTAACCCAACAACTACCACATCAAGCCCAACAACTACCACCACAGCTAGCCCAACAACTACCACATCCAGCCCAACTACAACCACATCAAGCCCAACAACTACAACATCTGACCCAACTACAACGACAGCTGGACCAACTACAACCATATCAAGCCCAACTACCACATCTACCCCGACAACTACCACATCTGGCCCAACAACTACCACATCAAGCCCAACTACAACAACAGCTAGCCCAACAACTACGACATCTACCCCAACTACAACCACATCAAGCCCAACTACAACCACAGCTAGCCCAACAACTACCACATCTAGCCCAACTACAACCACAGCTAGCCCAACAACTACCACATCTGGCTCAACAACTACCACATCTAGCCCAACAACTACGACATCTATCCTAACGATGACACAGAATAATAAGCAACTACCAGACAAAATGCTCGACTCACCACAGCTGACCCAACAACTACGATATCTGAGCACAAACTACAACCACATCAAGCCCAAACAAACATACCACACCATCTGAGCCTAACTACGACAACAGCTGGATTAACTACGAAGACAGCTATCCAAGCAACACCACATCCACCCCAACAACTACACACATCTCTGGCCCAACACACTACCACATCAAGACCCAACTACAACAACAGCATAGTCCAACAACTACGACATCTACACCCAACTACAACTACATCAAGCCCAACAACTACCACATCAGCCCAACTATAAACGACAGCTGACCCCCAACTAACTTACCACAGCTGGCTCAACAAACTACCACATCTAGCCCAACAACACGACATCTGACCCAAACTACGACTCACAGCTAGCGCAACAACTACCACTACAGCATCTACACCAAATCTAGAACTACACCACAGCTAGCCCAAACAACTACCACATCCTTTAGGCCCAACTACAACGACATCTGACCAACAACTACCACAGCTGGCTCATCAAACTACCACAATCTACCCCAACACCTATGACATCTGACCCAAACATACGACCACAGCTAGGCCCAAACAACTACGACATCTACCCCAACTACAACAAAATCTAGCCCAACTACAACCACAGCTAGCCCAACACTACCACATCTATCCCAACTACAACCACAAGCTAGCCCAAAACAAACTACCACATCTAGCCCACTACAACGACATCTCGACCCAAACACAGCAAGCCCATCAACTACCACATCTACCCCAACAACTACCGCATCTGTCGCACCACAACTACAGCAAGCCCAACAACTATGACATCTACCCCAACTACAAACACAGATAGCCCAACAACTACCACATCTAGCCAACAACTACCACATCTAGCCCAACAACTACCCCATCCAGCCCAACTACAACCACAGCTAGCCCCAAACCCAACTACCACATCCAAGGCCCACAACAACTACCACATCTAGCCCAACTACCACCACAGCTACCCCAACAACTACCACATCAAGTCCAAGAACTACCACATCTAGCCCAACCACTACGACATCTCCCCCAACTACAACCACAGCTATCCCAACAACTACCACATCTGACCCAACTACAACTACAGCAAGCCCAACAACTACCACATCTAGCCCAACTACAACCACAGCTGGAACAACAACTATCATATCTAGCACAACTACAACCACGTCCACCCCAACAACAACCACAAATCTTGGTAAGTTCATCTCTTTAACAATATCATAATCAGGTACTTCTATACGTATGAATATAGTAATTTATGTATATTTTATTTTTTGGTTGCAGTTTTGGGACCAATAAATGGGAAGGAAAATTCTCGATGCAAAAATAATAAGGGTAAAGACAAATGCTCGACCACAGCTGACCCAACAACTACGACAGCTGGCACAACAACGACCACAGAAAGCCAAACAACTACCACATCTAGCCTAACTACGACAACAGCTAGCTTAACTACGAAGACAGCTATCCCAACAACTACCAAAGCCAGCCCAACAACTACAACATCTACCCAAACTACAACCACATCAAGCCCAACTACAACCACAGCTAGTCCAACAACTACCACATCTAACCCAACTACAACTACAGCTAGCCCAACAACTACCACATCCAGCCCAACTACAACGGCATCTGACCCAACTACAGCAAGCCCATCAACTACCACGTCTACCCCAACAACCACCACATCTGACCCAACTACAACTACAGCAAGCGCAACAACTACGGCATCTACCCCAACTACAACCACAGCTACCCAAACAACTACCACATCTAGCCCAACTACAACCACAGCTAGCCCAACAACTACCAGCTGGCTCAACAACTACCACATCTAGCCCAACAACTACGACATCTACCCCAACTACGACCATAGCTAGCCTAACAACTACCACATCAAGCCCAACAACTACCAAATCTAGCCCAACTACCACCACAGCTAGCCCAACAACTACCAAATCTATCCCAACTACAACCACAGCTAGCCCAACAACTACCACATCTAGCCCAACTACAACGACATCTGACCCAACTACAGCAAGCCCATCAACTACCACATCTACCCCAACAACTACTGCATCTGACCCAACTACAACTACAGCAAGCCCAACAACTATGACATCTACCCCAACTACAACCACAGATAGCCCAACAACTACCACATCTAGCCCAACAACTACCACATCTAGCCCAACAACTACCCCATCCAGCCCAACTACAACCACAGCTAGCCCAACAACTACCACATCAAGCCCAACAACTACCACATCTAGCCCAACTACCACCACAGCTACCCCAACAACTACCACATCAAGCCCAAGAACTACCACATCTAGCCCAACCACTTTGACATCTCCCCCAACTACAACCACAGCTATCCCAACAACTACCACATCTGACCCAACTACAACTACAGCAAGCCCAACAACTACCACATCTAGCCCAACTACTACCACAGCTGGAACAACAACTATCATATCTAGCACAACTACAACCACGTCCACCCCAACGACAACCACAAATCTTGGTAAGTTCATCTCTTTAACAATATCATAATCAGGTACTTCTATACGTATGAATATAGTAATTTATGTATATTTTATTTTTTGGTTGCAGTTTTGGGACCAATATATGGGAAGGAAAATTCTCGATGCAAAAATAATAAGGGCAAAGACAAATGCTCGACCACAGCTGACCCAACAACTACCACAGCTGGCCCAACAACGACCACAGAAAGCCAAACAACTACCACATCTAGCCTAACTACGACAACAGCTGGCTTAACTACGAACACAGCTATCCCAACAACTACCAAAGCCAGCCCAACAACTACAACATCTACCCAAACTACAACCACATCAAGCCCAACTACAACCACAGCTAGTCCAACAACTACAACATCTAGCCCCACTACAACCACGGCTAGCCCAACAACAACCACAGCTGGCTCAACAACTACCGCATCCAGCTTATCTACCACCACAGCTAGCCCAACAACTACCACATCTGACCCAACTACAACTACAGATAGCCCAACGACAACCACAACTCTTGGTAAGTTAATCTCTTTAACAATATCATGAACAGGTACTTCTATACGTATGAATATGTAGTCATTTATACGTCTTATTTTTGGGTTGTAGTTTTGGGTACAACACATGCCAAGGAAAATTCTCGATGCAAAAATGGTAAGGACAAAGACAAATGCTCGACCACAGCTAACCCAACAACTACCACAGCTGGCCCAACAACGACCACAGAAAGCCCAACAAGTACCACATCGAGCCCAACTAGGACAACAGCTAGCCCAACTGCGACCACAGCTAAACCAACAACTACCAGAGCTAGCCTAACAACTCCCACATTCAGCCCAACTACGACAGCTGGACCAACTACAACCACAGCTATCCCAACAACTACCACATCCACCCCAACAACTACCACATATATCCCAACAACAACCCCAGCTCGCCCAACAGCTACCATATCTAGCTCAACTACAACCACAGCCAGCCCAACATCTATCACATCTAGCCCAACTACAACCACATCTATCCCAACTACAACCACAGCTGGCTCAACAACTACCACATCTAACCCAACTACAACCTCAGTTAGCCCAACACCAACCACAGCTGGCTCAACAACTACCGCATCCAGCTCAACTACAACCACAGCTAACCCAAAGACTACCACATCAAGTCTAACAACTACCATATTTAGCCCAACTACAACCACAGCTAGCCAAACAACAAACACAACCAGCCAAACAACTACCACATCTAGCCCAACTACAAACACAGCTACCCCAACTACAATGACAGCTGGACAAACAGCGACCACAGAAAGCCCAACAACTATGACATCTAGCCCAACTACGACAACAGCTAGTCCAACTCCGACCACAGCTAGCCCAACAACTATTAGAGTTAGCCCAACCACTACCTCATCTAGCCCAACTACAACCACAGCTATCCCAACAACTACCACATCTGACCCAACTACAACTACAGCAAGCCCGACAACTACCACATCTAGCCCAACTACAACCACAGCTGGCTCAACAACTACCACATCTAGCAAAACTACAACCACGTCTACCCCAACGACAACCACAACTCTTGGTAAGTTAATCTCTTTAACAACATAATGATCGGGTACTTCTATACGTATGAATATGTAGTAATTTATGTATATTTTAATTTTTGGTTGCAGTTTTGGGAACAACATATGGGAAGGAAAATTCTCGATGCAAAAATCATAAGGGCAAAGACAAATGCTCGACCACAGCTAACCCAACAACTACCAAAGCTGGCCCAACAACTACCACAGCTGGCCTAACAACTACCACATCTAGCCTAACTACGACAACAGCTAGCCCAACTACGAACACAGCTATCCCAACAACTACCAAAGCTAGCCTAACGACTACCGCATCTAGCCCAACTACAACGACAGCTGGACCTACTACCACCACAGCTATCCCAACAACTACCACATCTAGCCCCACTACAACCACTGCTAGCCCAACAACAACCACAGCTGGCTCAACAACTACCTTATCCATCTCAACTACAACCACAGCAATCCCAAAAACTACCACTTCTGACCCAACTACAACTACAGCTAGCCCAACGTCAACCACAACTCTTGGTAAGTTAATCTCTTTAACAACATCATGATCAGGTAATTGTATACATATGAATATGTAGTAGTTTATATGTATTTTATTTTTGGGTTGTAGTTTTGGGTACAACATATGGGAAGGAAAAAAGACAAATGCTCATCAAAGACAAATGCTCATCCACAGCTAACCCAACAACTACCACAGCTGGCCCAACTACGACAACACCTAGCCCAGCCACGACCACAGATAGCCCAACAACTACTAGAGCTAGCCTAACAACTACCACATCTAGCCCAACAACAACCACAGCTAGCCCAACAACTACCACATCCAGCCAAACAACAACCACAGCTAACCCAACAACTACCACATCGGATCCAACTACAACTACAGCAAATCCAACAACTACCACATCTAGCCCAACTACAACCACAGCTGGAACACCAACTATCACATCTAACACAACTACAACCACGTTTACCCCAACGACAACCACAAATATTGGTAAGTTAATCTCTTTAACAACATCATGATCAGGTACTTCTATACGTATGACCATGTAGTAATTTATGTGTATTTTATGTTTGGGTTGTAGTTTTGGGTACAACGTATGGGAAGGAAAATTCTCGATGCAAAAATGGTAAGGACAAAGACAAATGCTCAACCACAGCAAACCCAACAACTACCACAGCTGGCCCAACAACGACCACAGAAAGCCCAACAAGTACCACATCTAGACCAACTAGACAACTGCTAGCCCAACTACGACCACAGCTAACCCAACAACTACCAGAGCTAGCCTAACAACTACCACATTTAGCCCAACTACAATGACAGCTGGACCAACTACAACCACAGCTATCCAAACTACCACATCTACCCCAACAACTACCACAGCTAGCCCAACAAGTACCACATCTATCCCAACAACAACCACAGCTCGCCCAACAACAACCACATCTAGCTCAACTACAACCACAGCTAGCCCAACAACTACCACATCCAGCCCAACTACTACGACAGCTAGCCAGACAACTGCCACATCCAACCCAACGACTACCACATCTAGCCCAACCACTACGACATCTACCCCAACTACAACCACAACTACCACATCTGACCCAACAACAACTACAGCAAGCCCAACAACTACCACATCTAGCCCAACTACAACCACAGCTGAAACAACTATCACATTTAGCACAACTACAACCACGTCTACCCCAATGCCAACCACAACTCTTGGTAGGTTAATCTCTTTAACAACATCAGGATCAGGTACTTGTATACATATGAATATGTAGTAATTTATCTGTATTTTATTTTATTTTTGTAGTTTTGGAAACAACGTATGGGAAGGTAAATTCTCGATGCAAAAATGGTAAGGACAAAGACAAATGCTCGACCACAGTTAACCCAATAACTACCACAGCTGGCCCAACAACGAACACAGAAAGCCCAACAACTACCACATCTAGCCTAACTACGACAACAGCTAGCCCAACTACGACCACAGCTAAACCAACAACTACCACATCTAGCCTAACTACGACAACAGCTAGCCCAACTATGACCACAGCTAGCCCAACAACTACCACATCAAGCCGAACAACTACCAAATCTAGCCTAACTACCACCACAGCTAGCCCAACAACTACCACATCTAGCCCAACTACAACTACAGCAAGCCCAACAACTACGACATCTACCCCAACTACAACCACAGCTAGCCCAACAACTACCACATCTAGCCCAACTACAACCACAGCTAGCCCAACAACTACCACAGCTGGCTCAACAACTACCACATCTAGCCCAACAACTACGACATCTTCCCCAACTACGACCACAGCTAGCCCAACTACAACCACAGCTGGAACAACAACTATCACATCTAGCACAACTACAACCACGTTTACCCCAACGACAACCACAAATCTTGGTAAGTTAATCTCTTTAACAACATCATGATCAGGTACTTATATACGTATGACCATGTAGTAATTTATGTGTATTTTATTTTTGGGTTGTAGTTTTGGGTACAACGTATGGGAAGGAAAAATTCTCGATGCAAAAAATGGTAAGGACAAAGACAAATGGCTCAACCACAGCAAACCCAACAACTACACACAGCTGGCCCAACACAACGACCACAGAAAGCCCAACAAGTACCACATCTAAGACCAACTACGACAACTGCTAGCCCAACTACGACCACAGCTAACCCAACAACTACCAGAGCAAGCCTAACAACTACCACATTTAGCCCAACTACAATGACAGCTGGACCAACTACAACCACAGCTATCCCAACAACTACCACATCTACCCCAACAACTACCACAGCTAGCCCAACAAGTACCACATCTATCCCAACAACAACCACAGCTCGCCCAACAACAACAACCACATCTAGCTCAACTACAACCACAGCTAGCCCAACAACTACCACATCCAGCCCAACTACTACGACAGCTAGCCAGACAACTGCCACATCCAACCCAACGACAACTACAGCAAGCCCAACAACTGCCGCATCCAGCTCAACTACAACCACAGCTAGCCCAACAACTACCACATCTAGCCCAACTACAGACACAGCTAGCCAGACAACTGCCACATCCAGCCCAACTACAACGACAGCAAGCCCAACAACTACCACATCCAGCCCAACAACTACCACATCTACCCCAACAACGACCACACCCAGCCCAACATCTACAACATCTAGCCCAACTACAACCACATCTATCCCAACTAAAACCACAGCTGGCTCAACAACTACCAAAGCTGGCTCAACAATTACCGCATCCAGCTCAGCTACAACCACAGCTAGCCCAAAGACTACCACATCAAGCCTAACAACTGCCATATTTAGCCCAACTACAACCACAGCTAGCCCAACAACTCCCGCATCGAGCCCAGCAACAACCACAGCTAGCCAAACAACAACCACAACCAGCCAAACAACTACCACATCTAGCCCAACTACAACCACAGCTACCCCAACTACAATGACAGCTGAACAAACAACGACCACAGAAAGCCCAACAACTGTGACATCAAGCCCAACTACGACAACAGGTAGTCCAACTACAACCACAGCTAGCCCAACAACTACTAGTACTAGCCTAACAACTACCACATCTAGCCCAACTACAACCACAGCTATCCCAACAACTACCACATCCAGCCCAACAACAACCACAGCTTAACCCAACAACTACCACATCGGATCCAACTACAACCACAGCTGGCTCAACAACTACCACATCTAGCACAACTACAACCACGTCTACCCCAACGTCAACCTCAAATCTTGGTAAGTTAATCTCTTTAACAACATCATGATCAGGTACTTCTATACGTTTGAATATTTTGTAATTTATGTGTATTTTATTTTTTGGTTGCAGTTTTGGGAACAACGTATGGGAAGGAAAATTCTCGATGCAAAAATCATAAGGGAAAAGACAAATGCTCGACCACAGCTAACCCAACAACTACCACAGCTGGCCCAACAACGACCACAGAAAGCCGAACAACTACCACATCTAGCCTAACTACGATAACAGCTAGCCCCACTACAACCACGGCTCTCCCAACAACAACCACAGCTGGCTCAACAACTACCGCATCCAGCTCAACTACCACCACAGCTAGCCCAACAACTTCCACATCTAGCCTAACAACTACCATATCTAGCCCAACTACAACCACAGCAAGCCCAACAACTACCACATCTGGCCCAACTACAACCACAGCAAGCCCAACAACTACCACAGCTGGCCCAAGAACGACCACAGAAAGCCCAACAAGTACCACATCTAGACCAACTACGACAACAGCTAGCCCAACTACGACCACAGCTAACCCAACAACTACCAGAGCTAGCCTAACAACTACCACATTTAGCCCAACTACAATGACAGCTGGACCAACTACAACCACAGCTATCCCAACAACTACCACATCTACCCCAACAACTACCACAGCTCGCCCAACAAGTACCACATCTATCCCAACAACTACCACAGCTAGCCCAACACCAACCACAGCTGGCTCAAAAACTACCGCATCCAGCTCAACTACAACCACAGCTAGCCCAACAACTACTACATCTAGCCCAACAACAACCGCAGCTAGCCCAACAACTACCATATCTAGCCCAACTACAACCACAGCTATCCCAACAACTACCACATCTACCCCAACTACCGCATCCACCCCAACAACTACCACATCTAGCCCATTTACAACCACAGCTAGCCCATCAACTACCACATCTAGCTCAACTACAGCCACAGCAACCCCAACAACTACCACAGCTGACCCAACAACAACCACAGCTAGCCCAACAACTACCAGAACTAGCCTAACAACTACCACATTTAGCCCAACTACAATGACAGATGGACCAACTACAACCACAGCTGAACCAACAACTACCACATCTACCCCAATAATCCCAACTACAATCACATCAAGCCCAAAAACTACCACATCCAGCCCAACTACAACCACAGCTATCCTGACAACTACCACATCTAACCCAACTACAACAACAGCTGGACCAACCACAACCACATCTACCCCAACAACTACCACATCCAGCCCAACTACAACCACAGTGGGCCCAACTACCACAGCAACAACACTAGTTACTGTCCCTGGAGTACAGCCAATAGTAGTACAGATAGTTGTAGAACAGCCAGTCGGAGTACAGACAGTAATACAGACAGTAGTAGTAGTAGTACAGCCAGTAGTATTCCAGCCAGTAGGAGTCCAGCCAGTAGGAGTCCAGCCAGTAGGAGTCCAGCAAGTAGGAGTCCAGCCAGTAGTATTACAGCCAGTAGGAGTCCAGCCAGTAGTATTACAGCCAGTAGGAGTCCAGCCAGTAGGAGTCCAGCCAGTAGGAGTCCAGCCAGTAGGAGTCCAGCCAGTAGTATTACAGCCAGTAGGAGTCCAGCCAGTAGGAGTCCAGCCAGTAGGAGTCCAGCCAGTAGGAGTCCAGCCAGTAGTATTACAGCCAGTAGTATTACAGCCAGTAGGAGTCCAGCCAGTAGGAGTCCAGCCAGTAGGAGTCCAGACAGTAGTTCCAGTTGCCATGGTTCCAGTAGTCATACTGCCAGCAGCCATGATTCCAGGAGGCCTGAGACCTTTCTCATCTTCAGTTCAGAACCAATACAGTTTTGTTATTCTAACTCTCATTGGAATAACAACCAATCTTTTCATCTAGTGTTACTTTCTGATGCCTTGTTGCTAATTGTTCTATCGTTTAAGAATTATTTATATGTAATGATATCATCTGTAACTATTTTATATATATTTAATCAGAGTATTAATGGGATGTTGTGCAATGCCATTGAAAATAATATATTGATGGAGTTAAGTAAGTTGTAACATTTGTTGTAAAGTCATGCAATTCTGTGTAATAGAACTCAACAAATTGGTCTCTTCAGCTTGAACTACATTTTGGGACTTTTAGCATACGCCTTTATCAAAGTTGCAGTTACGGCTAAGCAAAATCAATGTATTCAATTAAAAGTTTAGCAACTACAAAAATTTCGCTACACTACCAACTTTCTAAAAAAGACAATATCTGCTGGAAGGAAGGCAGAGAACTTTTAGGGTAAAGCACAAGTTGTAGGGATCTCCTCATCTTTCAATATTCAGACAACGTAAGAATGTGTTGTATCCAGTGCAGAGCCTGCGGAGCTGCATTCTGCTTTGTGGTAGATCATTTAATAGTCAGGACTTGAAATTAAAAATGTACCTAAAATATAGACCCCAGGACACAAAGATCTGATGTCTGGGATAATTCTGGGTGAGAAGAGAAACAATCACTCTCCTTTTACCTCAGCGACGTAACGAATAAACTGCACTTATTCGCAGGGCCGTGCAGAGACCCTTTGAGGGGCAGGGGCTCAAATTCAAAAAAGGGCACATGTCTGTTCATGAACTCATCAGAAGTGGTTTGGTGTTGATATCTATAAAAACAATTAAGCTATTACAAAATAAAAGCCTTGAATATGAATTAGCCTAACTATACACAATGTATATGTATGCCTTTTAAAAAAAATAAGATGTTTTTCTATTAAACACAGGGTGGTGCGAACTCCACAATGAGTTTAGGAACACATCAGAAGTGGTTTGGTGTTGATATCTATAAAAACAAGTGAGCTATTAAAAATAAAGCCTTAAATATGGATGCAATACATGCACTGACTACTTTTGCATCTTTTTAAAAACAATTAAAAGTTTTTTCTTTAAAACAAAGGGTATTGGGAACTACAAACCGAGTACATAAACACATCAAAAGTGGTTTGATGTTCATAGGATGAATTTCCAGTGAGTTATTAAGAATTGAAAAAAAAGACTTTTTGGACGGTCCCTAAGCACGTGACAGATACAACCCCGGAAAATAGACGAATGTCGAATATAAAACCAATTTCACCCCGGTCTACCAGAGACATTGAGACAGAGTAGCCATGAAACAGATTTGGCCATGTCATGTGGCCAAGTAGTTACTACAGAGTATACAGATTAAATATAACAATGTATGCTTTCCCTTTGTAATTTCAAAAGGTTTCCCAGATAGGTTAGCTGTATAGCTAGCTGGTAGGCTATAGAAAATAAAACGAGTGGCAACCACTTTCACAGGTCAGTTAAAACGATGCTTGTTGAAAAGCTTTTGCTGGCAAACATAGGCCTATACTTCAAAATGACACTACAAAACGAGATAACTGTTACAGTTTATTTAGCAATATCATTAATGGTTTTGGAAACCACTGTCTGTGTCTGACTCTGTAGTGATCCTACCCTGCGTTGTACGTCTCTTAAAACAACAATCGCATCTTGCAGGAGGCAGATTGTAAAAGGTCACGTTGCCTATGACGTCACCCACCGGCGGCAGCGCACTGAGCGCCGGTAAACGAGGCTACAAAGTACAAACTTTACTTCTATATCATTACTTTTAGACATTTTTATACGCGAATAATTTATTCACATGTTAATGTTTAATTGTTTATGTGTAATTTTACAAAGCATTGCAAATTTAAACAACCACTCAAAAGGGCACTTTGGTCCTTGTACCTGTTTGTGATATTCATGGACAGGATATCGAGGCGCAGTCGTGGTGGGGAGGGGTCGCAGTTCGGTGGTCTGAGGATCTCGTCACCGCTCTTTGCAGATGATGTGGTCCTGATGGCATCATCGGCCTTTGACCTTCAGCACTCACTGGATCGGATGGCGGCCGAGTGTGAAGCGGCTGGGATGAGGATCAGCACCTCTAAATCTGAGACCATGACTCTTAGCAGGAAACCGGTGGTTTGCCTACTCCGGGTAGGAAATGAGTCCTTAGCCCAAGTGAAGGAGTTCAAGTACCTTGGGGTCTTGTTCGCGAGTGAGGAGACGATGGAGCGTGAGATTGGCCGGAGAATCGGAGCAGCGGGAGCGGTATTGCGTTCGCTTCACCGCACCGTTGTGACGAAAAGAGAGCTGAGCCGCAAGGCAAAGCTCTCGATCTATCGGTCAATCTTCGTTCCTATCCTCACCTATGGTCATGAGGGATGGGTGATGACCGAAAGGACAAGATCACGGGTACAAGCGGCCGAGATGAGTTTTCTCAGGAGGGTGGCTGGCTTCTCCCTTAGGGATAGGGTGAGAAGTTCAGTCATCTGTGAGGAGCTCGGATTAGAGCCGCTGCTCCTTTGCTTAGAAAGGAGTCAGTTGAGGGTGGTTCGGGCATTCTGGTAAGGATGCCCACTGGGGCGCCTCCCTTGGGAGGTGTTCCAGGCACGACCAGTGGGGAATAGACCTCGGGGAAGACCTTGGACTAGGTGGAGAGATTATATCTCAACACTGGCCTGGGAACGCCTCGGGATCCCCCCATCAGAGCTGGTCAATGTGGCTGCAAGGGAAGTCTTGGGCCCCCTGCTTGAGCTGCTGCCCCCGCGACCCGACCCCGTTCGTAATGTTTTCCAGAACTCTAGAACTGGAGGAAGAGGGGATGGGAGGAGGAGAGAAGGGACAGCATTCATTTCTGTTGAGTTATTTTTCTATCTGTGCTTTTAAAATGATGGTCTTTTATCCCCCCGTCAGAGCTGGTCAATGTGGCTCGGGAAAGGGAAGTCTGGGGCCCCCTGCTTGAGCTGCTGCCCCCGCGACCCGAACCCGGATAAGCGGACGAAGATGAGATGAGACTGAGGAGAATCCACAGTGGATAAATATTTAAAAAGGCCTAATACTGATAACCCTAAATAAAGCGGAAAAGTTAAGAGGTACGATGAAAACTACATTGTCTTTGTATTTGTTGAGAACAACAGTGGGAAGCTGCTGTGCGTTGTGTGTCTTCAAATGATGGCGAACAAATTAATGAAGCCGGCTAAGATAAACCGTCATCTCCTAACGAAGCACCCAGAGTAAGGGGATAAATCAAAGGATCTCTTTGTGGGGAAATGTGAAGAATATATCGATCAATGATCAAAACTCACTAATTTGGCCACAATATCTGAGAGGGCACAGAAGGCTTCATTTTTAGTGGCTCAGCAGATGAAGAAGCCTCATACCATTGCACAAGAGCTGATTGTCCCAGCAGCAGTGGGTATGTGTGGGGTAATGCTCGGGACAGAGGCAGCAAATAAATTAAAAAGCATACCCCTCTCCGATGACACCGTGAAGCGGAGGATCGATGACCTGTCGGATGATATCGTATCGCAGCTTCTGGGGAGACTTTGCTGCAGTGAGTTGCAATCTCCATAGAGTTGGACGAATCAACTGATGTGGCTAGCGCAGCACAGCACATGACTCTTGTCCGCTACCCTTGTCCGTGGGATGGAGCCATTTTGGAGGACTTCTAGTTCTGCAAAGAGGTCCCTGGCAGGACAACCGGCGAGGAGGTTTTCAAGATCCTGAACAAGTTTTTTGAGTTCCATGAGCTGAGTTGGGGGAAATGTGTGGCTGTTTGCACTGATGAAGCTGCAGCAATGATGGGCCGAAAGAGCAGCGTTGTCACTCAGATAAAGGCAGTAAATCCAAAGTGAAATCTGTGCAATGTACGCTGCACCGGCAAGCGCTCACCTCCAAAGGTATTGAACCAGATCTGCACTTTGTTGTTGAGTACAGCTTTAACAGCAGTTAATTTTGTTAAGTCAAGCGCATTGCAGTCACGTTTGTTTGGGTAACTTTGTCGGGAGATGGATGTGGGCCGTGACACACTGCTTTAACATTCTGAAGTAAGGTGGCTCTCTCGGTGGAAGGTGCTTCAGTGGGTATTCGAGCTATGCAGCGAGATGTCAGAGTTTCTGAGGACTGAAAAGCCCGACCTCGCAGAGTTTTTGTCCGGCCCAGAGTATTTTGCCAAATTGGCATATCTTGTGGATGTATTCAACATTCTCAATAGCCTCAACCTCTCCATCCAGGGACGCTACGCATCCATCCTTGACGTTAGCGACAAAATAACTGCTTTTATGAGGAAAACTGTGCTATGGAAAAGAAGACTCCAAGATGGAGTGACCGACATGTTCCCGCAACCCACAGATTATCTTCACGCAAACAACAGTTAGTTGCTGCAGTGAAAGATGTAGCCACCTCTCACCTCACTGCGCTCAGCAAGCACTTCAATTCGTACCTCGCGGACGTAAATACTGAGGCTTGGGACTGGGTGCGAGATCCCTATGCTCCAGGAGTAACATGTAGTGGTCTAACTAGCAAAGCAGAGGATGAGTTGGTGGACTTATCTTCTGATCGGACTCTGAAGGCCCGATTCCAGCAGATGAGCCATGTAGACTTTTGGCCCTCCCTCTCACATGAGTATCCTGAGCTTTCAGCACAGACCATGCAGGTATTGCTACCATTTCCTACTACTTACTTATGCGAGTCATCGTTCTCAACTTTGACGGCAATGAAGACAAAATACAGAGCTTGTCTCCATGTGGAGAGTGATCCTAGAGTCTGTTAATCGTCCATCACGCCAATACTGGACAAACTATGTAGTTAGAGACAGGCACACCTATCTCATTAGTGACACATTAATCTTCTTAATATGGGGTGCCTATTCATCTCTTTCTGTTTAAGAGTATGCATTTTTGTTACCTTATGTCAGTGCTTTTGTATTGTCTGTTAACACTACTTGATTTGATTAATCAAAGAGTTGATGTTGCACTTGTTACATTGTGTTCCACTGTGTTTCTACAGTTAATTATATTTGCCTCTCTCTCTCTCTCTCTCTCTCTCTCTCTCTCTCTCTCTCTCTCTCTCTCTCTCTCTCTCTCTCTCTCTCTCTCTCTCTCTCTCTCTCTCTCTCTCTCTCTCTCGCTCTCAAAAAGTTAAAAAGTTTGATTCTCTCTGTATGTTACTGCATCAGTACATTTTCATTGTCTTTTAGCACTATACTTATCAAAAAGCCTGTTGCACTATTGTTGCAGTTCATTTTTACTTGCTCAACACATTCCGCCCCCCCCCCCCCACACACACACACACACACACACACACACACACACACACACACACACACACACACACACACACACACACACACACACACACACACACACACACACACACACACACAGATTTAACTTTGAATCATGATTTACCCACTTAAACAATTGTCTCTCAATGCATTGAGTATTTTATTTGTTCAATAGTATATTGTCTGTTACATTAATGTTTTTTGCACTGATCGTTGTCTCTGTCCTTCATTGTTATTTACTGTGATGAATTACCAAATGGTCCAACTATTTGTGTGTATGTGGGCGAAATTTTTATCCACACAATTATAAAAAAATAAATAAAAACAGTAAAATCTATTTACATATTATAAAGTTAGGCCAAAGTGCAATAAAATGCTTATTTAACACTATTGTGGTATTAGAGCTGAATGATTGAAGCATGGAAAGAGTTCAGAAGCATCTAACAGAACGAAGAGACATGAGCCTATATCAGGGTTTCTCAAACTATATGGGGCCGGGGGACCCCCCATAGGGCAGAATATTTTTCAATGACCCCCTCATAACCGCAACACAAATGTAATCATATAGGCCCTACACGATTACATTGAGCTTAATCATATAATAGCTAATTGTGTTTGCTAATGTGTCCTTAAACACGTCAGTGAACATGAAGCTCTCACGTCTGTCTTCATGACGTATACCTCGAGGCATTCAGCAGATGATTTGATACACAGCGAATTACATGTGAGCTGCAGACACTGTGAAGCTGTAGAGTAGGTATGGCAATAAAAGGTTAATATACAATACAAGGTTAATATAGAAAACAAGGTTAATATACAATACAAGGTTAATATAGAAAACAAGGTTAATATACAACACAAGGTTAATATACAATACAAGGTTAATATATTGTACAATAAACTGTTAATATATACAATGCAAGGTTATTAAACAAAACAAGGTTTATGTACAATAAAAGGACAAGTCGAGCACAAAATAGGGATTTGTCCAACAGAGAACATTTGTGAGGCAGAAAGGGATGAAGCCTTGTGTAAACCAGGACGTTAACAAAAAGATAACTCAGGAAGAAGTGCCTTTCACCAAAGAAAGAAGCTGTTTACTCAGGAAAAACCATTGGCCATGGTCAAGAATGTGTAAAGAAACAACATAAATGTTTCAAAAGGAAGTATGCATGCTATGTGGCAGTGAACTTTGCATCCTCATACTCAATTGGTAAGTGATGTATACAAAATAAAGAAGTATCACAGTGTATCCATGGCTCCATGAGTCAAAACCGCCCTCAAAGTTGCTCAGCCTGATGACCAGCACCCAGATACAAAAGCTGTAATTGGTACATGCACAGAACACAACAAACTTGACCTGGGAAACTAGTCATTAAAGTCGTTACCAATCTCCTACTAAACAATTAGGGAGAAATGTATTAATTGCTTGCGATGTTCTGCGTCATCCGTAGGGAGTGTGAGGAGTGATATAAAGAGAGCACTCCGTCCAATGTTGGAAAGGATCAGAAGCCAAGCAGCGGGGGGATTATAAGACTTGGGACACCGTCTAAACACAACTAAAGCCAACTGAATCAGTAAGTTTTTCTGTGTGTTAAGGTGATTTGTTCGTTGCGTTGTCAGTTAATAGATGTGATACATGTTAATATATATGTAATGCAGGGCTGGACCATATGGCCAAAAGTTATATCACTTTTTTTTTATATATATATTGATTGATAATTATCACGATTAGGGATGTCACGAGAACCGATATTTTGGTACCAAGTCGATGCGACAATTCTAAAAACGTGATTGTACGCATTTTTCTACAGCACCGTAGGTACCGGGGATGCAATTCTTCCAGATGTGACGTGGGCAGCATATACACCTAAAATTGTTGTAGTCTGCCGTTAAAGGCAAAAGGAACATGGAGGATGGCAGCTGTAGCTGCAGCGAGTGCTTGATTTGGAGTTTTCTTTTTATTTATTACTTGAAGGCTACATGCCCTTTTGTAATGTTAATAGAGGTTTATTTAATAATAACTTATGCCAGTGCCACTGTTTTTTGTAATGTTCAAATGTTTTTAATAAATGAGTGTATGTTGAAGTAAACAGGATTTATTGTTTTGTTTTTGTTTTTTACCGTTGAATCGAATCGGGTATAGACAATCGTGGAATTTCATTGGTATTGGTATCGACTTCTAAATGTCTGGTATCGTGACATCCCTAATCACTATAAGTATTTAATAATAATAATACTCTAATTACAGCTTTAACGAGGATTTTCCTTAGGAGAGATCCCTAAAGAAACCAGGGCGAAGCTCTTCTAAAAACAAACTGAATCAGTGAGTATTGTGCTTCAGTTCTTAGATTTGAGACTTCAAGACATGCAATGTTAACAAAACATCACTGTGGAAGTGTGAAAAATCTTTGAAAAATTCTGTTAGATGTTTCATCAAGAATAACAGCGTAGCAATAATCAATATAAGCTTAAAACAATCCTAACATTTTTCACAGATAAAAGGCGATGAAAATGAATTTGAGGACAGGATTCATTCTTCTTCTCTTGTCTCTTGGTAAGTTAATCTCTTTAACAACATCATGATCAAGAACTTCTATATGTATGAATATGTAGTCATTTATGTGTATTTTATTTTTGGGTTGTAGTTTTGGGAACAACATATGGGAAGGAAAATTCTCGATGCAAAAATGGAAATAACGACAAATGCTCGACCACAGCAAACCCAACAACTACCACATCTAGCCCAACTACGACAACAGCTAGCCCAACTGCGACCACAGCTAGCCCAACAACTACCACAGCTAGCCCAACAACTACCACATCTAACCCAACTACAACAACAACTAGCCCAGCTACCACCACAGCTGGACCAACAACGACGACATCTATCCCAACTACAACCACATCAAGCCCAACAACTACCACAACCAGCCCAACTACAACCACATCTAGCCCAACTACAACCACATCTCAGCCCAACAACTACCACATCCATCACAACTACAACCACATCAAGCCCAACAACTACCACATCCAGCCCAACAACAACCACATCAAGCCCAACAACTACCACATCTGGCCCAACAACTACCACATCTGACCCAACTACAACGACAGCTGGACCAACTACAACCATATCAAGACAAACTACGACATCTACCCCTACAACTACCACATCTGGCCCAACTACCACATCAAGCCCAACTACAACAGCTAGCCCAACAACTACGACATCTACCCCAACTACAACCTCATCAAGCCCAACTACAACTACAGCAAGCCCAACAACTACCACATCTACCCCAACAACTACCACATCTACCCCAACAACTACCACATCTAGCCCAACAACTACCACATCTACCCCAACTACAACCACAGCTAGCCCAACAACTACCACAGCCAGCCCAACTACCACCACAGCTAGCCCAACAACTACCACATCCAGCCCAACAACTACCACATCTAGCCCAACAACTACCACATCTACCCCAACAACTACCACATCTGACCCAACTACAACTACAGCAAGCCCAACAACTACGACATTTACCCCAACTACAACCACAGCTAGCCCAACAACTACCACATCTGACCGAACTACAACTACAGGAAGCCCAACAACTACGACATCTACCCCAACTACAACCACAGCTAGCCCAACAACTACCACATCAAGCCCAACAACTACCACATCTAGCCCAACAACTATGACATCTACCCCAACTACAACCACAGCTAGCCCAACAACTACCACATCTACCCCGACAACTACCACATCTGGCCCAACAACTACCACATCAAGCCCAACTACAACAACAGCTAGCCCAACAACTACCACATCTAGCCCAACTACAACCACAGCTAGCCCAACAACTACCACATCTAGCCCAACTACAACCACAGCTAGCCCAACAACTACCACATCTAGCCCAACAACTACCACATCTAGCCCAACAACTACGACATCTACCCCAACTACAACCACAGCTAGCCCAACAACTACCACATCAAGCCCAACAACTACCACATCTAGCCCAACTACCACCACAGCTAGCCCAACAACTACCACATCTAGCCCTACTACAACCACAGCTAGCCCAACAACTACCACATCCAGCCCAACTACAACCACAGCTAGCCCAACAACTACCACATCTAGCCCAACTACCACCACAGCTAGCCCAACAACTACCACATCAAGCCCAACAACTACCACATCTAGCCCAACTACCACCACATCGAGCCCAACTACAACCACAGCTAGCCCAACAACTACCACATCCAGCCCAACTACAACCACAGCTAGCCCAACAACTACCACAGCCAGCCCAACTACCACCACAGCTAGCCCAACAACTACCACATCCAGCCCAACAACTACCACATCTAGCCCAACTACCACCACATCGAGCCCAACTACAACCACAGCTAGCCCAACAACTACCACATCCAGCCCAACTACAACCACAGCTAGCCCAACAACTACCACATCTGACCCAACTACAACTACAGCAAGCCCAACAACTACGACATCTACCCCAACTACAATCACAGCTAGCCCAACTACCACCACAGCTAGCCCAACAACTACCACATCCAGCCCAACAACTACGACATCTACCCCAACTACAACCACATCTAGCCCAACTACAACTACAGCAAGCCCAACAACTACGACATCTATCCCAACTACAACCACATCTAGCCCAACTACCACCACAGCTAGCCCAACAACTACCACATCCAGCCCAACCACCACCACAGCTAGCCCAATAACTACCACATCTGACCCAACTACAACCACAGCAAGCCCAACAACTACCACATCAAGCCCAACAACTACAACATCCAGCCCAACTACAACCAAAGTAAGCCCAACAACTACCACATCTAGCCCAACAACTACCACATCTATTCCAACTACAACCAAATCCAGTCCAACAACTACCACATCCAGCCCAGTGACAACCACAGCAAGCCCAACCACTACCACATCTAGCTCAACTACAACCACAGCTGGCCCCACTACAACCACAGCTGGCCCAACTACCACAGCAACAACACTAGTTACTGTACCTGGAGTACAACCAATAGTAGTACAGATAGTTGTAGTCCAGCCAGTCGGGGTACAGACAGTAATACAGACAGTAGTATTACAGCCAGTAGGAGTCCAGCCAGTAGGAGTCCAGCCAGTTGGAGTACAGCCAGTAGGAGTCCAGCCAGTAGGAGTCCAGCCAGTAGGAGTCCAGCCAGTAGTATTACAGCCAGTAGGAGTCCAGCCAGTAGGTGTACAGACAGTAATACAGACAGTAGTATTACAGCCAGTAGGAGTCCAGCCAGTAGGAGTCCAGCCAGTAGGAGTACAGCCAGTAGGAGTCCAGCCAGTAGGAGTCCAGCCAGTAGTATTACAGCCAGTAGGAGTCCAGCCAGTAGGAGTCCAGCCAGTAGGAGTCCAGCCAGTAGGAGTCCAGCCAGTAGGAGTCCAGCCAGTAGGAGTCCAGCCAGTAGGAGTCCAGCCAGTAGGAGTCCAGCCAGTAGGAGTCCAGCCAGTAGGAGTCCAGACAGTAGTTCCAGTTGCCATGGTTCCAGTAGTCATAGTGCCAGCAGGCGTGATTCCAGGAGGCCAGAGACCTTTCTCCTCCTCAGTTCAGAACCAATACAGTTTTGTTGTTCTAACACTCATCGGAATCACAACCAAGCTTCTAACATAGTACTATACTATATAGAATCATTAACTATTATATTAAATGTTATATATGTATGTTATCACAGTATATACGGAATCTTGTGCAATGCCATTAAAAAAATGTTTTATTGATGCAGTCAAATAAGTAGTCCCCTTTATTGTAAAATTAATAAATTCTGCTTTATAATACCTAATGAATCTCACTTTTTTTGGCTAACATTTAATTACAGACTTTAGATAGACGCCTTTATCAAAGTTGCAGATGAAGGTCCAAACAATTAATTAATAAGTACAATCAAAGTTTTAGCAACTCCCAAAATGTGGCTCTACAACCCACTTTCTTAAAAGCTATTGCAATTCCCTTTCGGGAATTGCAATTTACACACAGGACCGGAGCATTCTTATTGATTCCAGTGGAGCCTGTACTGTGAAAGTCTTACTGATAAAATAATCGTACCGGATATTCTTTTGCACCCAAGTGAAATATCTTAAAGCCTAAAATACATCTCAGTTCACTTTTTTCTTAAAAGGATGTCTACTAAATGATAGTAAAGAATTTAGTTCACGAGACAGACAAATAACATTGCCTTGGAAAAGATCAAAGCTACCAACAATTAAAAATGCAGAGAATGCAAACTTGACAGATAAGGATTCTGGGTAATTTCCCTGTATTCTCTAACGAAACTGGTGAGCAAACCGTCATGACTATCGGTCGGTCGTCTGTGGTCGGCCTGTGAAATGCTGTACAGTGTAACCATTTTGATCTAATATCCTACAAAATATCTAGTGTGAAACGACAAATATTGATGAACCTGCACTAGTTCGGGTGTAATTCGCGGTGTGTCCACGTCTTCTTAATGGGGCATTGCTTCATAGGGAAAGTATTTCGGTTGGAAAGAGCCATCGTATGGTTAATATTTCTACACAATAGGCGCATTATAAAGCACCTTGCCTTAACGTTAGCCTTAATAAAACGAATTCAACTAGATAGGGTGAGTTGCCCTAATGTGGGACACTGCCTAATCTGGGACACCTAAGGTCTAGAGCATTTATCTCTTATTCTGAAAAATGCAAATAAATAATATGGTTGTCAAATGCAAGCAGGGATGCCCTGTGATTGAAATCACATGACTTCACGATTTTGGTTATAAAGGTAGGGGAAGGGCTACAGTCAAACCGGAAGTGCACAGTGTGAAGTCCCGAAAAGGTCAGTGACAGAAAATTAATTCTAAGGTTATAAATTTGTAATAAACAAAAACAAAATCATATTTGATATCAAATTATGTTTATAATATAATTATGCTGCAAAATAGGCAAAAATATTGTGAAAATGTGTTGGTGATTTTTTTTTTCCTATCAATCTTTAGCTGTCCCACATTTGGAAAGGTGTTTCCGAATGTGGAACAGCATGATTTGCCTAATCTGGGACAGTCATGTTTATTGTGAAAATAAGCATTTAAATGTGTAATGTGTATTTAATTCAGGGTTTATTAGTACAATAGGATCAAAACCCAGTCTTGGTGGGCCAATTAATCTAGTTTAGTGGACTAGCTATGTTAAAGCACTTGCTTTTTTTTTTTTTTGTGTGATAAAAATTGTTTCTGTATGATAAAAATTGTCCTGTAAAGGAGTGGAATTGCAAAAAGAATTACACCAGCTGTCCCTGGATCACAAAATGATTACAGAATGCCTGCAAAAAGAAAAACACAGAAAACAGTAGAAGCAGATAACAAATATAAAAAATATAAAAATAAGCATTATATTATAAAAAAAAAGAGTATTATAAAAAAATTCTGGAGGATAATAAAAACAATATCAAAGGAATATGGAATCTTTTAAACAGTATTATAAATTATATGCTTCTGACAAGTATCCACAGTTCTTTATTGATAAGGACAAAAAGAACTATAACATGGAAGAAGTAGCTAACAGTTTTAATAAATTCTTTGTCAATGTGGGGCCGGATTTGGCAGAAAAAATTCCGGATCCAGGGACAACTGGTGAAATGATGGAGAAACTAGTAGATAGAAATCCCAGTTCTATGTTCTTAAAGGCAGTGGACGATGCTGAAATTTTGGATATTGTAAACAACTGCAAAAACAAAAGATCCACTGATTTTCAAGACATGGATATGGCTTTAGTCAAACTGGTAATACCGGCAATTGTAAAACCGCTGACTCATATATTCAATTTATCATTTCAAACCGGGATATTTCCGGATGGAATGAAGACTGCTAAGGTTATACCATTATACAAAGCTGGGAGCAAACACAACTTCACAAATTACAGACCTGTCTCTTTACTTCCGCAATTCTCCAAGATTCTAGAAAAACTCTTCAACTCCAGGTTAGAAGCTTTTTTAGAAAAGCATCAGCTACTTTCGGACAGTCAATATGGATTTAGATCAAATAGATCAACATCATCAGCAAAAATAGAATCAATAGAGGAAATCACAATGGCTATAGACAAGAAACAACAGGCAATTGAGTGTTTATCGATTTAAAAAAAGCATTCGACACAATCAACCATGACATTTTAATTTGCAAACTGGAAAAGTACGGAGTGAGAGGAGTTGTTCTAGATTGGATTAAAAGTTATCTTAACGGGAGAAAACAGTTTGTGAAGTTGCGTGATTACTGCTCTTCATGCTTGGACATTGCTTGCGGTGTACCTCAAGGGTCAGTACTGGGTCCAAAGTTGTTTATACTGTACATTAATGATATATGCAAACTGTCCAAGCTACTGAAATTAGTCCTGTTTGCGGATGATACAAACATCTTCTGCTCAGGAGACGATCTCGCTGAGCTTCTGAAGGATCTTACTGAGGAAATTATCAAACTAAAAAACTGGTTTGATTACAAAAAATTATCCCTAAACCTGGCCCAAACTAAAATTATGCTATTTGGATATGGTAAAAGAGATGTGCAGGTAAAAATGGAAATAGATGGGGTGGAAATTGAAAGTACACGAAAGTACACGAGTACAAGAAATGAAATTTCTTGGAGTTATGATCGATGAACTAATCAGTTGGAAATCACACATAAAACTTGTTCAAACCAAATTGTCAAAAAGCATTGCAGTAATAAACAAAGCAAAGCAGGCTTTGGAT
Source organism: Melanogrammus aeglefinus (assembly GCA_900291075.1). Lineage (NCBI taxonomy): Eukaryota > Metazoa > Chordata > Actinopteri > Gadiformes > Gadidae > Melanogrammus > Melanogrammus aeglefinus. The sequence continues at coordinate 26,424 of OLKM01000912.1, forward strand.
CATAAATTACTCCACACTCTTTACTGTGCACTCGTTTCGCCATATCTAATGTACTGTGTCGAGGTCTGGGGTAACAACTACAAAACCTCATTAGCACCAGTAACTATCCTGCAGAAGAAAGCGATTCGTGTCATTCATAACAAGGTTGGATATTTGGACAATACTCAAAAATAATGAAATTCACTGACATGGTGAAGTTTCAAACTGCTCAGGTAATGTACAAAGCAAAAAACAACAAACTCCCAAATAATATTCAAAAATTATTTAATGAAAGACAGCTTGGTTATAATTTGAGGGGGAAACTAAATTTTGACAGGTTCAGCATCCGAACAACCAGGAAAGGCTTTTGCATTTCAGTTTGTCGGGTAAAGCTGTGGAACAGTTTGAATATGGAGATCAAGCAATGTCCAAGCATGAAACAATTTAAAAGAAGATACAAAGAGATGGTTTTCCAGAGTTACAGTAATGAAGGAGGGCTTTGACGTCTCATTAATTATTAACATGACTAGTTAACTGTGTGATCAGCAGTGAGCTATTGGTCTTTAGCGTGGTGTCGCGTGCTGTGGTGGCTCGGCCTTCTGCTGACTCCACAGTTGCTGTGGTGCTGGCAGTTGGAGTGGCTGACATTTTTAGTGTGTCAGTGAGTAGGAAACATGGGTATGTGAAGGATTGTATATGTATGGATTTACAGTAAATATAGTGGTACATTGTGTGCATCTATGTGTACTGGTATGGTGTACAGATATGCAAGTGTTCGTGTGTACGGTTGTGTGTATGTGTATTGGTATGGAGTACAGAAATGCAAGTGTTGTACGCTTGTGTGTATCTGTATGGTGTACAGATACGCAAGTGTTGATCCATATATTTGTAATCATGAAAATGAGAAATGAGTATGAAGGAAACAGGTAGTTTTGAGTTTGAGTTTTGATTTTGATTTCTGACCTGTTAATATTGTTTAAAGAAGTGGGGTGGGATTGAACAAGTTTTTACTTCTTCCCACTCCTTTTCAAATATGTTGTAGCATTTTTTTATATAAAGTGCTTGGCGGCATTATCAGTGCAGGAGTCACTAGGGCTGACTCCTGTTGACGCATTATTATTGTTGTTTTGTTGTTGCATATTTGAAATAAATCATTCATTTATTCATTCATTCACACTATAATCAGGCTAGCTAGACTAGCTAGCCAGGACAAAGGCTTTTAGTCACTCACACATCACCCACACGCACGCATTAATTAATAAATATATATATGTATGTATTGTAGTAATTGGTATCACAAAGCATGGTATCACAAAGTACATTTGACATGAATATTCATGAGCAGATACATTTAAATTTTTTATTCCTAATAATTGTCCTGTCCCAGATTAGAGCACACACAGTCCCAGATTAGAGCAAACACCTTTGTCTGTTTTCCGTAGCCAACATCTTGGGGATTTCAGAATGGTATCCGGTTTGGGTCAAATGTAGTGACATAGCTTGGTAATATCGCACATAAATTGAAATTGCAAAAAGTGTCCCACATTAGGGCAACTCACCCTACGTCGGGTTAGTCAATTTGTGTCATAATGCTTGACATGTTTTCAAAGAAATTCAATGAAAGAATAAACTAAATAATGATGCACCAAGAAGTTAGACATTATATTTATATATTGTTACCTGCCCCTTGCTGATTTTCCATTTGTCCTGCATGTTGTTTTCCTGTTTTTAACCGTCTTCCCGGTCCCTTACTTCACGTTATTTGTGTGTAGCCTTTTGTCTGTCCTTCTTGTTATTTATTATTATTCATTTCAATATAATTATTGATATTATGAGTATAATTATTACGTATTATTGGCTCTCCTCATTGTAACATTTAGGGCTTATGTATTAATTTCCCAAATTATGTTTTGACGATCCATGCTAAATTTGTATTTGGGTCGGGGGGGGGGGGGCAGGGGACCACTGCACCATGGAGAGATACAATCTAGGAGAGTTAGAACTAGGAGAGTTCAAAAACTAGGAGAGTATTAAAGCTAGGACTTAGGAAGCTAGGAGAGAACTGTCTCTGTCCAATGTAAAGGCAGAACATAACGTGATAGGATACTTAGAAAGCGGCTTTATAACCCAAACATATGTAAAATATACCTCTTTTCAAATATTTCCCCAAGTTTAACCAAAGTACCGTGTCCAGAGGAATCTCCCTGGCGTGGCATCACGGGGTCTCCCGCCCCCTGACTCCGTCGTCCAATCAGAGTTTAGGAGGGCTCGTTCAGAGCTGCCTCATTGTTGGAACGCCACCTAAATTGGAAGAATACCAAATCCATTTGCAAATCTCAACGTGTTCCCCATGGATTAATAAAGGTTAAATAAATAAATACAACAACATACACATAATGGACCAGATTAAGATGAATAGAGGAAGATGATTAATGCACTTATATTAAATCTATATCAACCTCATTGCCCATTGCACATTTGCAAATTTTATGTACATTCTTGGAATATAACTGTTTTTGTTTTTATATTGTCCATAACTTATTTATCTATTTTTAGTCGTGTTGGTCATTGTCGCAATGTCTGCTCTACATGCCTCATCCTTAACTGCCCCCTGGGGATGAATAAAGTTTTGTTGAATCTTGAATCTTATTTTAGAAGAAAGGGGATGTAGCTGATTACACTGGTTACACTGTAACCATGGTTACACTGGTTACACTGTAACCATGGTTACACTGGTTACACTGTAACCATGGTTACACTGGTTACACTGTAACCATGGTTACACTGGTTACACTGTAACCATGGTTACACTGGTTAGGGCTGGGCCGGTGCATTTTGCTTTAAATTATTTTTTCCTAAAATGTAATTCAATTAGAAGCAGGTTTAAGTGGTTATATTATAAGTCATAATTATTAGTGCATTAGCTGTGCGTGAACATATATAACATAAATAAATATACACATATTTATCAATATAGATATAGATGTATGATAGATACCACGAGGCCTTCATAAAATAGCACAAGGTCTAATATTAAAACTGCTCAAGGACTTGTTTTGTGGTATTTCAGTCTACCTGCCTGTGCAATGACTCTATCGTTTGGGTAACAATCACTTCTCATTAGTTGAACTATGTCATTACACCCTCGCCCTAGCCGCGCCACGTTCAAATTAACCACGTCCCTTGACCAATCACAGCGTACCCCCCTTACGGTGGCCGTAAGGGGGGTACGCAAGGAGGTAAGGGGTCCGTAAGCCGTTGCGGGAACGTGGAAGCATATAAAGCCCTTAACCCCACCCCCTCATCGGTACGGCTCCAGAACCCCGTCGTCCGAACCGCAAAGGTTTTCCTTTGACCTTATATGGTCTTATGTAGCAGCTGTTCTGGGGCCTCATTGGTTAACATGGACCCCGTTGGTTAACATGGACCCCCGGAACGGGGCCCGTGGGCCCCGTTCCGATTATTTTACCATTCCTTCAGACTGATGTTTGTTATTATCGATTTTCTACCACTCGTCGAGTTTCCGTCTATTCTTTTTGCTTTTCTATTTCCTCAGCATTATATTTTTCTCACAGTAAAACACTTTGGTACTGAGATGTGTAACACTATGAAACTCATATAGGTCTAAATATAATACAGAACAACTCACACAAACAAAATGTATTGTTATTACGTATACTCTGAATGTGTGCGTCAACATTATGGAAGGGTGTGTGCGGTTCAACCGAAAAGTGTTTCCAAGAGAACCCGTGAGAGCTTGTGTAAAAAATGACCTGCTGCGGTCTGTGGACGTCGGCCTCATTCAATGAAATATGTATTGTTCCTGCACATGACGGCTGGTGAGGTCCCAATAAATAAACAGATCCACACCCCAGCGATGACTGTGAATCTCTAAAACACGTCTTGCCCGTGCATCATCGCATTGTGCATTAACACCTTCCATTAAAGGTCCCCACACAAAGGAAAGCAAGAAGGATGTGCGGGGCAACGCCCTCCAGTTGGACGACGCCCTCGGCAGGTGGACGTGCTCCCTGGCCGCGTCTTTCAACGTGCTCACCGTCAGCGGGCTGTCGCATTACGTTGGTGTCTCTTCAAGTCGGGCCCGCCCCGTCGACAGCTCTTATAAAACGCGTCTGGTTCCTCCAGAAGAGTAGACAGACAGGACAGTAGCAGAGACAGAGACAGATCTCCAACAGAGTCCAGAACCACAGCAGCCATCAGTCCACACTACAGCAGTAAGTGTTTGATTTACGCTTCACCGCTGACAACGGGAATCAATTGTGATAGGCCTTTAATTTAAACATTACATTGGATTATCATTTGTGGGTAATGTTTTAGGCCATATATAAATAGTTATTATTTTTTTTCCTATATTTCTATATATATATATATGAATATTTCGATATATTTTTTTGTATATATATATATTATATTTATATTATTTTTTTTTATATTTATATTTATATTATTTTTTTTTAATATTTTTATATATATATTATATATTATATAATGGAAAAAAAATAATACTATTTATATATGGCCTAAAACATTACCCACAAATGTAGTATATAAATAAATATTTAGATATATTTAATGTATATATCATTATTTATATATTTATATATATTGACGTAAAATAAATGCTGTTGGTCTATGATCTAATGAAGTTGACCTTGCTGTGTTTACAGAAGAAGATCAAAAGATATTCACAATGACTGGAAGAATCGGCCTCCTTCTCCTCCTCTTGTTCGGTAAGTTAAAGAAAACCAGTTGATCTAGACAGGGGGATCCAGGGGGATTCCTCCCCCTGGATCTCACAGCCTGTCTGGAACGAGGTGCAGCCTCATAACACCTGTGTGTGTTCTGTCCAGTCAATGCAGAGGCGGCCAGCACCCAACAGGAGAGGAAAGTGGACACGGCCAACGTGGCCCTGCCCGTCGCCGGGCCCAGTAGCGGCGTGCCAACCGCCAACGTGGCCAGCGGCGCCAACGTGGTCCAGAACGTCGCCCCGGTCCAGAACGTGCCCATCGCCAACGTGGCCAGCGGCGCCAACGTGCCCATGGTCCAGAACGTCGCCCCGGTGCAGAACCTCCTCCCGATCCAGTACATCCCCATGATGCAGAATGCACAGCTGATGCAGAACGTCCCGATGGTTCAGAACCTCCCCGTGATGCAGATGATGGCCAACAATGGACAGCGACAACTGGTCCCACTGGGCACGGTTAATATTCCCAACCTGGGTAACGTGCCGGTGTACGGGGTCCCTGTCTCCATCAACCAGGCCGGCCAGCTGCAGATGGGCCAGGGGCTGGGTGGGCTGAACCTGGCCGGGCTGAACGGTGGTGGGCTGAACCTGGCCGGGCTGAATGGCGGCAGTGTAAACTTGGCGAACGCGGTGGGCGCATCCTCGTCCGGCGTCACCCGGCAGATGAGCGCCGTGTCGGTGCTGGCGGTGGTGGCTGCTAACCTGTGGTACCACTGGAGCTGCTAAGAGGCCCCCCTTCCCTCTTTGTATATTAGGCCGCAGGGAGACGGCTGTAGCCAGTGATTGAGAGCTGCACTTCTGTAGGTTGATAGGCCCGTTGTATATTATATGTGATACCTTATTTATTATTTAAAGATTATAATCTATTCTTGATTGTTAAAATGACTTGAACTAAATTATTGCCCTGAATGTGTCCAATGAACATATATAAACAAAATAAAGTTTTTCAAAACAAATGCAAAAGTGGCATCGTGTTTTTTCTTTCGTTACTGTAGACAGGTGATGTAAATTATTTTAGTCTATGCTATTTCTGATGACATGTTTCAAGCTAACCACAGTTATGAATGGTTTTTTCACCACATAATGGACAACACCATACAAGGTTTTAATGATTTTATAGATAAGCTAACGATTACAAACATGAAATGGCCGCTTTGCCATTTCATGTTTAAGGCAAAACAGACCAAAGATTTAACTGGGTAAAGTATAACATGTAGGCGTGGCTTATTTACCGCTCCGCCCACTCCCAATATAACTTTGTTATATTGTTTACCTGTGTTCGGCAGATGGATCATGAACCACCTCCAGAACGCAAGCCCGTTTACCTTGTGTCTCTGTTCAGAATAAACCACGTGTTGAACATATACCACTCTCCGAGTCAGCACGAGACCACCACACCACAAATGAATCCAAATAGTCTTACATCACAGGCCGTTGTGTCCAGTGACGGACTGGCTCTCTTCTGGCAGTCGCCGGAGGGGCCGTGGGCCCACTTTCAAGCGTCTATCATTTTCTACGGCCACCCGACAGCATATCACAGTCAGTTACCCTCAACTTTTACATCGATCTACATTGTTTTGTAGCAAAATGTATTTTTCAGATGTTAAATATGTGCATGGTTTGAAATAAAACCTGTAATCTACCTGTGTTTTCTTTATTTGATCATTTGTTTGCAAACGTTTAAATGAAACAATGACTTAAGACTGAATAGAGTAGGCAAGACCGCGCCTGCGTGTTTGGGGTTGATGGAAGTTGGAAGCTAGCTATACTGTTGGAGTTGGAAGTTGTTGGAATCTATACTGTGAAAAGGTCCTTATGCACTTGATTCGAATGACGTGACAGACAGGGTTGCGGAGAAGAGCAAGCGCCTTCGAACTTTGTTAACTGCGTGCGTTCACTACAAAAGCGAATTGAGCGACCAAAGATGCTTTGGTCGCTCATAAAAAATCGCTGCGAATATTTCTGTTCACTTTTGTCGCTCAAGTCGCTCATGACGTACAATTCAATTTTGCATACGCATTTAAAGGAGCCGTATGCTTTTATAATATATATATATATATATATATATTTATTTATTTTTTAAAAACACTCCTAAAATGTAATTACAACCGAGACCAAAAAAACGTTGAGTGCTTTAGTAGGCTAGTTAAAATGTGTTTTACTGATCTGCATCTGCAAATCATGATCTGCACTCATTCATCGCTCACTCAAACAAATTGACATTGGCACACATGGCTAATTTGCATACGGGCACAGGACTGACTGGCTCCACAAGGCGAATAATGGAACATATTGGATGTATGCTTTGGATAAAAGCGTAGAAATGGTCAATTTTTTCAGCTGCCTATCCTCAATTAAACTGCATTGAAGTGACACGTTTGTTCCGTGCATTATTCATTTGCATTATTATTGCATTATTATGCGTGCATTATTCCTTTGCACAACGTATTATTCCTTTGCACAACGAATGTATTTTCGATATTTGAAAACGATATCGTCCTATTCAGAGCAAGGAAGATGATTAGTGTCCTAGGATCTCGGTTAGCAGGCATGTATCGCGCCTATTTTACAATAATCGCAAACGTTTCATTAACTAACTGACCAGACCAACCAACCACGTGTGACACCTCCGCCCAGGCCAGAGCCTTTTTGTTGCGATCTCGGAAGTGAAAAAGGCTCGGATCGTACAACACCGGGTGCCCAGTTACAGCCGCGATTAATCTTTCATTCGACATTTTGTGAAGACAGTAGGAAGGAACCAAAAAATTAGGTAGGAACCAAAGTGCCGGTGTTCGGTGTTCCCCGGGATCCACACAAGCAAAGCGCGTCTAACTTTCCGATTGGCTGTCAGTGTCTGGTCGCTGATACGCGTCATAGTAATTTGCATAAAGTTCAGCCGTTTTCAAAAAAAATTGGTCGCTCTGGTCGCTCACCTTTTGCCGCTGGTAGCGTTGGACGCTTGGGTCGCTCTGGTCGCTCGTGCCCATAGAAAGTGAATGACTTCCGGTGATTTGGTCACTCAATTCGCTTTTGGTGTGAATGCACCTAACCAGAGCTGCCAACATTGTGTTTCAGAAAATAGTAGCAAGCCGAGCGTAGCGAGTCGAAAAATTTTAGGCCGGAGATTTTACGTGTTCTGAGATGCAATCTAGGTAAGGACTATAAGGACATGTTTATCTGCAAAGAACTGCAGTATTTTGAGTGTATACTTTCGTCTTTTCCTGTTGCACACAATTATACACAGACGTACACAAAAAAGTTTTTTATTACCCAAAGCATGGAGGCGGAGATCAAACAGATAGACACGCGAGCTGAGGCATCAATGAGCTTAGCCTCATCTCTGCCTTGTTTTCTCGTTGTCTGTCACCACTTAAATATTTTTTAGACACTTTTATTATATGTCCTTTCTATCCATAGAAAACGGAATGTATTTCACGTATGTGTATAACCTATTGGCTTTGGAACAAACAGCGGGGACTAAATATTGGCAAGGGGGAGGGACGGCTTGTCACCCCTCATTCGCGAACATTACATTCAGTGTAGTAAGCCCTTGCTCCGTTGATTTCACATTATTTCTCTGAAGATTGTTTAATGTCTTTGTGAAGCCATTTAACATAATACAAGTGGATGTAATAACTTTGAACCCAAGACTGCTTTTTATTGGTGAGCTGATTTTGAGAAATTAAACGTTGCAGCTAAAGTTGTGTTTCTGGTTGCTTATGGTTATGTAGTTGCTATGCTAGCTAACTGGCTAGATAAGGAAACTTTAAATAACCGTTAACGATTTAAATGGAAGAGTTCAATTTGCATGAAATTATAGCTAGTTATCCATCTGATGTTATAATCTCCGAGATTACATTTATAGAAACCCTCAGGGTACCTGTGCAACTTCGTATGAAAGAGTTCGTATTCACAGATATTAACAAGAGTTCTCATCACAAGCTAGCAGCTGCCAAATGTATGTACCTTACCTATGTGTGTGTAAAGAATGCAGATGTGAAATATGAAAAACAACCAGTAGTCAATGTACAAGATGCCAATTGTATTATATAAATGCTCATCAACAGCGGGAATCCTCAGACTACAAACAGCATAGCATCTTGGTAAAAATAGAGACGGCATTAAAAAACAAACAAAAAAAACAACGGCCATTGTATTGACTCTTTTCCGACGCAATGAACGAATCATAAGAGGACTTGCACCTCATTCTGACATACAGCGAGCGAGCGAAACGGCGACGAAAACTCGCGCGAGGGTGTCCTGATATGCAGCGTGACGATTCTGTCGCGAGTGTATTTTATTGGTTAAGAATCCAAACCAATCAAATCATCGAGGGATAAACACATTCAAACAGGAAGCAGCGTGTACTTATCACACCAATAAGAAGGTGTTTAGGGGCGGGACACCGCCGCGAAATGTCATCCAGATAGAGACAACGCGAGCGATAAATTCAGGGTTGAGCGACATCGCTGGACGGCGCGACGGCGCTCGCGGCATGTCAGGACAGGCTCATTGAAAAGTACACATTCTAATCACTTTTCCTCGCTCGCTCGCTCGCATCGCTCGCTCGCTCGCGTCGCTGTCGCATCGCTGTATGTCAGGACGGGGTGTTATGGTTGGATGTCAACACATGGACGTGGCTGCCTGCTAAAAGATTGACATCGATTTGTTGGGAAATGCGTAGGATATTCAAGTCAAGCGTAGCAGCGTAATTGGGGTCTGGAAATCGTATCTGCTACGCCAAAATCGTGTATGTTGGCAGCTCTGCCTAACGCAGCGTCTGACGCAAAAAAATCACTTGAAACGCTTCTATCGCGCCGCTTGATCAAAATGTCAATTTTTGGATCATCGCTTCATTCGCGCTTGTCGCTCGGAAAAAAAAATGGCGCATGGGCAAACGAAACACAGTCAGTCACGTGGTAAAACAAGCCACGTATGTGCCGTGTTCCAATACCCGTACTGGCCGTACTTAGGCCTACTAGCCAAAATTTGAGTACACAGTACGTTCCAATTCAGATCCGGCGAAAAGAAGTAGGCTACACTTCAAGGACCCGGATGTCGTACTCAAAACGGGCTAATCGTGAAGTGTGGATCGAAGGACACTCTCCGTACTCAACGGCAGCAATCTTAGCTAGGCTACGTAGCGGAAGAGGCGGAGCCAGGCTGAGCGCTCAACTCGAAAAAATAGTCTCAGAACTTACCAGCGAGTCCCACCTCTGCTCCCACTTTGGTCCATGCCTCCTCCTTCTTGTACCGGTCCGGTAAAATACAGCTGCCGTGTCATAAAGGACCGGGTGCCCACAAACCGCCACGATCAGTTTCTCCTCCAGGTTTGTGTGCAATAGATGTGCCCGCCCTCACGAATGTGACGTCGGGAGATACTCGCCGCTGATTGGATGTCGCGGCGCGATGCCGCCTAAAAAGTTCAATTTTTCCAACTTTTATTCGCGCCGCTTCAGACGCTCCAGACGCTTCATTCGCGCCGTCTGATATAAAATCGCGCGTGATCGCGCCATTTACATTCGTTGTCTATGTAGAATTTCTGCTCAATTCGCGTCAGACGCTTTTGGTCTGAACGCACCTTTAGACATGTTTTTATTATGAAGCGGCTGGCTCTGAAAATCTATTCATTGTTTACGCATTGGGATTGTGCATTAATGTGTCCATGTTTTGGTGCAGTTGTTTAACGCTATGTTCACCATCACTGTGGGTGGGTGGTAATGCCAGGGCCTTTTTTTAGATCCCAGTCCGTCACTGGTTGTGTCTGACTATAGACAGGCCCGGGGCGGAGGCCCGCCCTGGGACCTGTGTTGTGGGGTGCCGGCCTGGGACCTGTGTTGTGGGGTGCCGGCCTGGGACCTGTGTTGTGGGGTGCCGGCCTGGGACCTGTGTTGTGGGGTGCCGCCCTGGGACCTGTGTTGTGGGGTGCCGCCCTGGGACCTGTGTTGTGGGGTCCCGGCCTGGGACCTGTGTTGTGGGGTCCCACCCTGGGACCTGTGTTGAACCTCACCCGCCTCCCATTGGGGGCGCTGTGCGCCTCCACGCCCCGAACACTACGAGTAGTTCCGGTTAGTAGATCTCCAAACACTGCGTTACTGTCGGTGGTCGTCTTGTCATACATCCTTGCGTTGTTGTACATGTACGAGGCTTAGTCGGTGACCGTTTCCCTTCCGAAGAGCCAAGCCCCGCGGGGGATAGGCATGTGGATCAGGGCTTAGAGAAGAACCAGCTCCGTCCTCCGCAGCGGGTCGGGACACACGGGGCACACAGAGCCCAGGCACGGAGGTCCTTCGTCCAGGTGGGGTGGTCGCTGTCTTTTCACGGTTGGATCGTTGAATTGGCTGTTGACGAGTCTCTAACTCACGTGGATACCCTGGGACCCCTCTGGTCCCGGTAGCACGGGTCTCCTCTGGTCCCGGTTGCACGGGTGTCCTGTGGTCCCGGTAGAACGAGGCTCCCGTCTCCCCTCATCCACCGCCTCACGTTATACTGTACCCGACTGTAGGCCTGTTGGCCCAGGCTCCATGAACCCTAATGTACGCCCTGACTGTATGTTCTATTTAGTTATCGCACTCTGCATGATGTAGCATCTTATCCCAGCTATCTGGGTTGTGTACGGGGAATGGGTTAACCGAGTGACTGTTAGTGCTTGGCACTCGGTTCTATGAACATCCTTACCAGATATAGTGCTGTTTCTTTCTTCTGACAAATGGGGTTATTATAAGTGGCTTTGGATAAAAGCGTCTGATAAATGCCCTGAGTGTAAATGTATAAGGAGGTAGGTGGAGGTAGGTGGAGGTAGGTGGAGGTAGGAGGAGCAGGAGCTGTGAATGCCGTTGTCTCTGTGCTCAGGTCGTCATGGCGACTCCGGTCAGCATCCCCAGTAAGACGTGGGAGCTGAGCCTCTACGAGCTACACCGGAGCCCCCAGGTACCCCAGCACGCCACCCTCTCATTTATTCACGTGTACATGACTGTGTGTGTATTTACTAGTGTGTGTACTTCTCCATATGTACCTGCGCATGCATGTTTGTGTATTATTGTGTGTTCATGTGTGTGTCGTCTCTCACCTTCTTCTGACAAATGTACTTATTGTGAGTCGCTTTTGGAGGAAGCGTCTGCTTGACGTCCATGTCAATGTATTGATTCATGTGTGAGTGTACATGGAGGTGTGTGTTTTTATTAATGTGTGTGTGCAGGTGTGTATGTGTTGTTCATGTGTGGACCTGTGTGTCCTAACACTGTGCCTTTGGGCAGGAGGCCATCCTGGACAGCACCCTGGTGGCGGTGTCTCCGCGCTCACTGCACAGTGAGCTCATGTGCCCCATCTGCCTGGACATGCTGAAGAACACCATGACCACCAAGGAGTGCCTGCACCGCTTCTGCTCCGAGTGCATTGTGACTGCCCTGCGCTCCGGGTACTGCCACGCCCCTAGAGCACTGACACCCCCCTAGAGCACTGACACCCCCCTAGAGCACTGACACCCCCCTAGAGCACTGACACCCCCCTAGAAGCACTGAACACCCCCCTAGGAGCACTGACACACCCCCTAGAGCACTGACACCCCCCTAGAGCACTGACACCCCCCTAGAGCACTGACACCCCCCTAGAGCACTGACACCCCCCTAGAGCACTGACACCCCCCTAGAGCACTGACACCCCATCGACAGTGTGGGTTAGGGTTAGTGTGTTAACCCCAGCTCCCCTCGCCCCTCCCCCAGGAACAAGGAGTGTCCGACCTGCCGTAAGAAGCTGGTCTCCAGGCGCTCGCTGCGCCGCGACGCTAACTTCGACGCCCTGATCTCCAAGATCTACCCCAGCCGGCGGGAGTATGACGCCCACCAGGAGCGGGTCCTGGAGCGCCTCAGCCGGCTGCACAACAAGGAGGCGCTGAGCTCCAGCATCGAGAAGGGGCTCCAGGAGCAGGCCCGCTCCAGGTACTAACCCAGCCACTGTCTAACCCCGCCCGTAATGCCTAACCCCTAGCTGTACTGTCTAACCCCTACCCGTAATGTCTAACCCCGACCCGTAATGTCTAACCCCTAGCTGTACTGTCTACCCCTACCTGTACTGTTTAACCCCAACCCAGTACGGGTTGGGGTTATACAGTACAGCTATACAGTACAGTAGTCTAACCCCGACCCATAATGCCTAACCCCTAGCCCTACCTGTACTGTCTAACCCCTGCCTGTACTGTCTAACCCCGAGCCCTACCTGTACTGTCTAACCCGACCCGTACTGTCTAACCCCGACCCGTACTGTCTAACCCCGACCCGTACTGTCTAACCCCGACCCGTACTGTCTAACCCCTACATGTACTGTCTAACCCCTACCCGTCTCCGTGCTGTCTAACCCCTAGCCCTGACCTGTACTGTCTATCCCCGACCTGTACTGTCTAACCCCTACCCGTCTCTGTACTGTCTAACCCCGACCTGCACTGTCTAAAAAAAACCAACATGTACTGTTTAACCCAGGGCTCCAGATTAACTTTATGCGTTGGTTGCACTGGTGCACCTTCCTTTTTTTTTTCGGTGCACCAGCACAAAATTTGGCTCCACCAATTTGTCATTGCGTCACCTTTAACGCCAAAACTCTCATAGAATGTGAAAGATTTTTGAACAACAATAATGGTGCGTTCCAGGCAACCCGTAACCCGTGTTTCACAACCTTCTCCCCGTGAGAATGCCCTGGAACGGCAGACAAACCCGCAACTCACTACCCGTGAACTCGTACCAGACCGATTCACCCCCAGTTCCAGATCAGAACTTACGGGTTAGAAAGTGTCCCTGGAACGCAGCATTAGGTGGAGAGAAACACTCATCTTTATTTGAAGCACAATTATACATAAAAATAAAAATTAAGTGTTTCAAGTTTTTCACTGAGCTGAAATGGAACATTTCAAACTAAAATATTAAGCAAAATAAAACTAAAGGGCTTGTGTGGGTAATTCAGACTCTCTGAATAACTACTACTCTCAGTAGTAGGGCAGGTTGGAACAGTAGGCTTAGTTTTTTGAATGAAAAAATGTTTTTTATGTTTTTACCTCGCTTAATTTTCCGCCTCTTTTGTCGCGTTTATTTTCTTTATCCGTTTCAGTTGACCTGGCGCTCAGGTCGTTCGCAATTTTAAAAAAAAACAACACAAGCAGTGAACAGGACCAGAGCCAATCAGAGTCATCCAAAGCTCTTTCCTTATTGGTTTGGACCGCGATATGATCCTACCATGAGTAGGGATGGGGATCATTAATATTTATTGATATTGATACCATTTTCGATACTCCTTAACGATCCAAGTCTTTATCGATACCACTATCGATACTTTTCTATTGATTGGTGGAAATTCGAAGCGTTTTTAGTGATGAGGAAAATATTTAGGAAATAAATAATTGCACTTTAAATGAAATATGTAATTCTTAATAAATAATTAAGTTATATAAACTAAAATGATCAGAGCACTATACAACTGTATTAGTAATACAGAGACATGTCTCTCACCAAAAACTCAATCTACCGTTTCTTTATGTTGTATTTGAACGCGTCATGATAACAACTCGTTTTACTGGGACAACCTCAACACATCTGAAACTTTATTTACTTTTTTAAGATAACTAGCTTGTATGCTGCTGATTACAACACCGATTTCACAATTGGATTACTGTTTTTAACTGACGGGGCAAGCGACAATATTTGTGTGTGCGCTTACCGCTCGTGTTTTGAGTGGAGGATTAAGACGGGCCCGTCTGGGGTGCGTCAGGAGGAGGAGACCGTCTTTTCAACTTGGAGACAGTCCAACGTACTGCATTTGGTCTTTATTTGATGCACAATGCTAATGTGCTTGGCCATTGAGTTCGTGTTCCCCCCCTTTACAATAAATGATTTTCGCACGTTTAGCCATCCTCGCGAGAAAAGTCAGCTGCCAGACTTCACTTGTTTTACTTGTAATACCTTCAAAACCATGGGTGGACACGCTGCAGTGATTGGATTGATTAGATCTAACTGCCGTGACGCGTCTTGAGGGACACAACGTTACGGGACAAAAATAATAATAATAAATGAACGACGGGACTCGATAGTGGTACCGATAAGCCCAAACGTTAGTGTATTCAGGTTTTGAAAAAAGTGGAACCGGGTCCTTGATAGAACCGGGTTTCGATCCCAACCACGAGTGTGAGTTCGATTACAGGAGAACACGGAGAGAAGGAAGGAATCAGGTGCACCAGTGGGACCTATGAAAAATATTAGTCGCACCCTTAAATATTCTGGAGCCCTGGTTTAACCCCTCACCTACCTAACCCCTACCTGCTCCTTAATGACCTGTCTCTGTACTGTCTAACCCCTACCTGCTCCTTAATGACCTGTCTCTGTACTGTCTAACCCCTACCTGCTCCTTAATGACCTGTCTCTGTACTGTCTAACCCCTACCTGCTCCTTAATGACCTGTCTCTGTACTGTCTAACCCCTACCTGCTCCTTAATGACCTGTCTCTGTACTGTCTAACCCCTACCTGCTCCTTAATGACCTGTCTCTGTACTGTCTAACCCCTACCTGCTCCTTAATGGCCTGTCTCTGTACTGTCTCACCCCTACCTTAATGACCTTGATCTCAGGGGTCAGAGGGTGAAGAAGCCGACTCAGGAGAGTGACAACACCACCTTCAGCGGGGGCGAGGAGAATGGCGACGCCCACTCCCACCTGTCCCATGACTCCGCCCACCTGCCTCAGGACCCCGCCCCCCTGGCGCAAGAGCCCGCCCCTTTTCTTGGGCCTCCACCCCAGGACTCCGCCCCCTTGGAGGCGGGGCCGAGCAGCAAGCGGCCCCGCCTCTCTGACGGGGGCTCCTCCCCCCCGGTGGTGGAGGTGGGGAGCCTGCCGCGGCGCCTCAGAGAAGGCTCCGCCTCCGAGATCGAGCTGGTGTTCAGGCCACACCCCCAGCTGGTCTCCTGCCAGGAGTACAGCCAGACCAGGTGAGGCCCGTTAAGTAGTTAGTCGTCCACCAGGGAACCGACTCACCACACTTCTTCCATGACATAGTTGAGGTATTTTATAATGATGATAACGGTGTGTGTCGATAACTGTGTGTGTGTGTGTGTGTGTGTGGTGCAGGTACGTTAAGACCACGGCCAACGCCACGGTGGACCACCTGTCTAAGTACCTGGCACTGCGCATCGCCCTGGAGGAGAGGAGGAGCCGACAGGTGGAGGAGGAGGAGGCGCAGGAGGAGGGGAGAGGAGGAGGAGGAGGCTCCATCCTGACCAACGTCAGCGAGAAGCAGTACACCATCTACACCCCCACAGGGGGCCAGTTCTCCGTGAGTACAGGGGCCCCTACCGTCCCCTCTCTGGGCCCAGACGGGATGATGAACTGTGTGTGTGATTAACTGTGTCTGTGTGTGTCTCCAGACTCTGAATGGCTCTCTGACGCTGGAGTTGGTCAACGAGAAGTACTGGAAGATCCGAAAACCCCTGGAGCTCTACTACGCCATCAGCAAGGACCAGCCTAGCCCCTCCCACAACCCCCACACACCTGACCCTAGCCCCTCCCACTAACAACACACCTGACCCTGGCCCCTCCCACAACCCCCACACACCTGACCCTAGCCCCTCCCACTAACAACACACCTGACCCTGGCCCCTCCCACAACCCCCACACACCTGACCCTAGCCCCTCCCACTAACAACACACCTGACCCTGGCCCCTCCCATAGCAACACACCTGACCCTGGCCCCTCCCACTAACAACACACCTGACCCTAGCCCCTCCCACAACCCCCACACACCTGACCCTAGCCCCTCCCACTAACAACACACCTGACCCTGGCCCCTCCCATAGCAACACACCTGACCCTGGCCCCTCCCATAGCAACACACCTGACCCTGGCCCCTCCCACAGCAACACACCTGACCCTGGCCCCTCCCACAACCCCCACACACCTGACCCTAGCCCCTCCCACTAACAACACACCTGACCCTGGCCCCTCCCATAGCAACACACCTGACCCTAGCCCCTCCCATAACAACACACCTGACCCTAGCCCCTCCCACTAACAACACACCTGACCCTAGCCCCTCCCATAACAACACACCTGACCCTAGCCCCTCCCACTAACAACACACCTGACCCTAGCCCCTCCCATAACAACACACCTGACCCTGGCCCCTCCCACCGCCCACACCCCCTAGCACCTCCCCTAAGACCTGACCCTACCTGTACTGCTCCTCCCATTACACCTGACCCTAGCCCCTCCCACCGCCCCTCCGTCTCTCCGATGCACTTTACGACGGGCCCCCGGGGGCCTACATCCTGACCTTCTGTTCTTCTGTTCTGACCACCGCTGCTCATACTTCAGCTCTGTTACCGGCCCTCGTTGTAACCCGGGTGGAACCTGCACAATAAAATCATCCATCACCTGGCTGCTATACCCGACTCCCTTCTGTTCACTACGGAGAGGTAGGGTTAGACAGTAGACTGATGGGTCATTAAGGAGCAGGTAGGGGTTAGACAGTAGACTGATGGGTCATTAAGGAGCAGGTAGGGGTTAGACAGTACAGAGACAGGTCATTAAGGAGCAGGTCGGGGTTAGACAGTACAGAGACAGGTCATTAAGGAGCAGGTAGGGGTTAGACAGTACAGAGACAGGTCATTAAGGCGCAGGTAGGGGTTAGGCAGCAGAGAGATAGGTCATTAAGGAGCAGGTAGGGGTTAGGCAGTAGAGAGACAGGTCATTAAGGAGCAGGTAGGGGTTAGACAGTACAGAGACTGATCACCTCATTCAGTTATAGGTGAGTTCCATCCTTGGATTAATACAAGTGAAGGTAAATGACTGTTGATCACTGTCTACACCTTTCACATTTGATTTAGCCAAGATGACGTTTCAATGTTGGGGAACCAGCTTTTTGGTGGAGTCGGTTTGACCGGTGATATCGGCGCTGGTGAGAAACTGCAGCAATGGGAAGCGATCTCTGATCTAGGCTGTGATGGTCGAACATGCTTCATCCCTCTATTTTAGAGGGACGACGTTTATAATACTCATAACACCAGATTACAACCAGAGTAAAATTCTTTGGAGCTCATCACATAATTCTACAATGTTGCAAATCTGATGCCATCATCCCGAAAAGGCCAACGATGTGGTCCCACGTCTCTGTGGTCGGAAACCGGTCACTCTGGTCCACTGCCCACAGGCCCGGCACTGAACAGAGGACACGTTCTCCTAGCAGACCCGCCCATAACGATCCAGGGAGGGGAGCAGAACCAGTTTACCCTTGATTGCGCCGTCCATGTCAACACACAATTCATTTTAGTAACCATTCAACAACATTCCACAGCCATTAATGATCCTGCTGTAAGGTTCATGATGGTGAACTGCCAAAGGCAGCCCCACCCTCGTGGCCAAATATAGAGCCCTTTAGCTGTTCTCGCCCCAGGGCTGACATGTCCAGGGGTCGTTGGTGGGGTCAGCACAGTCCATGAGAGCTCCTGTATAATACAGCACGACACGATACTACTTTATTTGTCCGTATGGCACTGAAATTGATTTTGTGTCCCTGGGTAGGCGTTTAGGACATGCAGGTAAACAGGTACACATGGACACATGACATTAGGCAAGCACAGGTGTGAACCGGAAAGACACGATGTCAGACACATGACATGGCTCGGCCCGCAAACCACAGAGGACAGCTAAGGCAAATAAACAAAGTCATACGAGGACTAATAGCTATGGAATCATAAATGCTCAGGGAATTTCATTTTGCTTTGTTCAGTAATTTAATGGATTGATGTACAAATGAGTTATCAAGCCTATTTTTTGCATCAATGGATTCTGAAATGCCTACTTGAAGGCAGGAGCTGATTTATTGTTCAAATTGTGTGCAGTCAGAAATACTTGTGGCCAGCCTTCGCATGCCGTTACGTAGTTCTGTGTGCTACAGGAACCTCCTATGACGGCAGTTTGATTGGCTCGCCATGTCGGAATATTGCGTGACTGTCGCCTCGTTTAACTTGTAAAAGCAAAGCAATAAAAAAATAAGATCTTTATTTTTAGAGGGGGCTATTCCTCACTATCCACTTCGCAGTCAGCGAAAAATTGTTAAATCGTACCCAGTCTACCTGTGAAGCACAGACCCTTTCATCACCTGGGAAGAGGACCTCCTCGCCTCCTGTTTGACGTGCTGTAGAGGCCGATCGGCAGTCTGGTTTTTGAAGGCTGTTGCCCAAACTGACAATGCTGTGATATTTATATCGCCAAGGAACAAGACCTGCTTCATGGCTGCAGACTGTTAGTTCCGAGGTCGTACTCTACAGGAGGTCACGTGGAGGTTCTGGAGCTCAGATTAAGCATCAGCCTCCATGAGGTTCCAAAAGCCTGCTGTCGAGTCCCAGAATGCAATTCTGATCCTACAATAGGAATTCTATATCTCTGCAGTGACTAGCCTTCAGTTGAGCGTCCCTTTAATACACAATCATTTATTTTGTGGCCTAAAACCGAAATGAAGACAGCAGGCAGCCATGTTCTTTTTGAACTGTGACATCTTTATTGACACAAAACAGGGAGGCAGGCATGTTACTTCTTCTTGGACACACCCACGGTACGTCCACGGCGCCCGGTGGTCTTGGTGTGCTGGCCACGCACACGGAGCCTGGGGGACAAGGAGACAGTCAGAACACGGTGAGAGACCAGTCAGACCACGGGGGGAGACCAGTCAGACCACGGGGGGAGACCAGTCAGAACACGGGGGGAGACCAGTCAGAACACGGGGGGAGACCAGTCAGACCACGGGGAGAGACCAGTCAGACCACGGGGAGAGACCAGTCAGAACACGGGGGGAGACCAGTCAGACCACGGGGGGAGACCAGTCAGAACACGGGGAGAGACCAGTCAGAACACGGGGGGGGAGACCAGTCAGAACACGGGGGGGGAGACCAGTCAGAACACGGGGGGGGGAGACCAGTCAGAACACGGGGGGGAGACCAGTAGAGCGTGAGGACCAGCAGGGAGAGACCCGGGGGGGGGGGGGGCGACAAGTGTGGACCACCGCACCCTGCCAACGAGACCACCACACACATCCCAAGCGTACGCGTCTCTAGAGTTGCTTTGATACCAGTAACTCCCGACAGCTACGTTTATGTTCAGGTCCAAGCGCCGATGTGATACCAGCTCATTAACTACAGAGGACAAACTATGGCGCTGGCCTGCTCGCTGACGGCCCAACGGGAGACGCATCGTGACCTACGCCTGTTGGAGCTGCCAAGTCGGAAAACTAGGAATGTATTATTATTAATTATAAATGATCTAGTTCTGGAAAACCTTTTGTCGACAGTAAGTGAAGGGATTTTGCGGTCATGGTAAAAGAACTCTTCAATAAGAACACGGTCTGTTAGTGGTTACAATGCTAGACGCTGTATCGGTATAAACACTCAGTATCGCCTGATACTCAGAAAACGAATGGCATTGGAACACAATACCCCACACACACACACACACACACACACACACACAGTTAGGTTGGGGCTTTAATTAAACGCCACCACCACGGCTGCATACCAACATGCATATAATTAACATGCTTTCCCCGCCGGTTTGCTGGACCGTCCCAGCGCTGCTCGTGCTAACATGGGGGGGGGATAGGGTATTGGGGGGGGGGCAGACGTACCCCCAGAAGTGTCGGAGCCCGCGGTGAGCCCGGATCTTCTTCAGCCTCTCAAGGTCCTCTCTCAGCTTGTTGTCCAGACCGTTGGCAAGAACCTGCAGACACAGAACCAACCTTCAGACCCCGACTCCCATCAACCACTGTCAGACCCCCCCCAACCCAACCCAGGCCTCTTCCTCCACCCCCCAGTCCAGCTCCTCCAGCACCCAAGCTACACACATTCTGAGCCAACGTCCCCCAATCCTTCAGACTGTAGGAACCTCACTCCATTATGATTCAGCATTGTTCTTATTTCAGAGACGAAGACACCGATATGCTGCCTTTACAGTAGGGCTGGGTCAAAACATGGATTCATCAATGCACTGCAATTTATTAGTTCTCCATCGATTATTTCCATACAAAAAAAAGAAGCATTCTCAGTCTTTAATCTAGAAGAGAGTATGTCTAAATGTCCTTTCACATTTGTCCATGTTATGATTATTACTTTTATGCCGCAAGTTGAACAATACTATTCAACGGTGTACCCCCCTTCTGCTAGTTAAAGCACAATGAGACGGTTCATTCTCAATAATATGTAGTGTAATGGTAATATGGTAATGTAATGGTACTGTTGTCCCCCGCCCTCGGCGCGCCCTCACAGGGCTCGGCGTGGCCGGCCCCAGCGGGCGTGTCTGCGGCGCCTACCTGG